>OY294017.1:0-166725 GCA_958510785.1 Exephanes ischioxanthus | reverse complement strand
CATATATTTTTGGTTTAGCTCTTACCGATCGTACGGCTCCCCCTACAGAGCTATATTTATATAAGGAACAATAACAAAATTCTGATATTACGCAGAAAAAGATATATATTTATGAAGGGCGGCAATATAGTTAAATCAAAGGGCAGTATTACAGATCGATGTCAACTCATTAAAAGTTTCTTTCAAAACTATAATATAAACGATATTTATAACAATTCCGTAGGGAAAAATTTGTATGTCGCATACATCAAAAAAATATATTTCCCTGATATATGAAATAGAATTACCATATCGAAAAATTGTATATTTCGGATGTATATGTCTGCAAGAGTATAGCAGTAAAAAAGCGGACCGAATTTCATATATTTTGGTAACACGAATTTCTGGAATAGTTTATATTTTGAGAGGCAATTTTGAGAATCGGATTGATTAATTGACAGTGTGTCGGCGAATTATTGAAGACATGCGAAATGAAATTTAACGTTTTTACACGAAGAGTTGGAACGAGCTCTCTTCGCTGGGTACATGAATTATGCCAGTTCAAGTACATGTTAACGTAACGACGTATAGTATAGCGATGTTATACGTGCATCACGGTTGACGGGTAATTCTGTCCCACATATGCAGAGGTGGGATGTGTCATTAAATTGGTGTGTACAGCGCTGAGAGAAAGAAAGAAAGAGAGAGCGGGGCGGGGGGGGGGGGGGGGGGGAGAGAGAGAGAGAGAGAGAGAGAGAGAGAGAGGGCGGGGGGGAGGCGGCAGGAAGAGAGTGAACGATACCGAGCAACTAGCAACTGCAGTGGCATAGCGGCAGAAACTGGCATCTCCCGAGCCACCATCTGTCATTTCGGATTGTTAACTCGGTTAGCTCATACGCATATCAAATCATGCGAAGAGGCAAAGCGACCATAGAATGGCCGGCGTTCAACGGTAATGCGATTTGGATATATGTGTATGCTACGGCAGGGTTGGAACTGTAGCTGTAATGCCGAGAGAGAGTCCTGTGGGATACAGGCTATTCCCAGAGTATGAACTACACCGCCTATCTTCCCCCCATCCCTCGTGATATATACGATAAATGATATGCATATGTAAATATTGTGACGGACCATTGCGAATTGCCGTGACATCGGAAACTATACCAGTCGTACAATTTAGCTCAACAGACACAACTTTAACTACGTTCACTAATATTATTCGGTTCGAATAATGCTTTTTTTTTTACTATAGTGGAGATACCACAAAAATTTGCCACACTCGTGTACTGATTTGGAGACTTGAAATCATTGGGTGGATCTAGAGGGTTTAACGTTTTTATTTATTTATTTTCCATTTTCTCAACGTGATGGAGATAAAAATGTTAGAGATAAAACATCGACGTATGGAAATTCGAAAATGTATCCATAAAAAAACTACGCCTATCTATATATATATCTATAACCTTCAGGCATTAGAATAACCCCGCGATGAAGATGATCGTTGCGGGGAAACTAAAGCGGGTCGATACGAACAGGGGGCTTAAATGTGTCGAATTCTATATCTTCCGAGCATGACTGCCGTCGCACTGTATAGTTCTTGATCCCATTAACAGGATCAAGTCTCGTGCGATACTGATGACGATTGAAGGGTTCATCTTGTTAGTGACGATCACGGGAGCTCTCTTGTCGGTTCCTCAGGGACGTCAAAGTCTCGCGACTATACTTGGACGAGGGAAAAAAATGATCTGGAAGAAGTTGAGCTGATGGAACGTGGGGTATACCGTACTGATGAAGTTGTTTGCCCATGTACGAACTGGCACAGTTACTCTTATTTTTCATTGACATAATAGATAGAGAGAAAACTCTATCGATCGTGTTGATTGGGCAAACACGTTATTTATCACGCTTGCTGTATGCATTATTTTTCGTCAGTTAAAATAACTATTCCATATTATTTTTCGGGCATCAACGAAACACCATGATTCAACGTGCATGTATATATTTGTATGTAATAAAAATGTATGGTTTAACGGAATGCGAAGCGTAATTAATTTTCTCCCGTCAAATAACAGCCGGAATATCACCCACCCTTTTTGCCTAATTAATTATGTACAAACACGTTTTTACAGGCTGCCCGTTTTTTTTTGTTCCATAAGCGGGCAGAGTGGCGCAGAGTTCGTCTTACCGAGCACCAGTTGTAGTTTTCTGTAATGGAAATATCTGCTACACTGACTGATCAAACTGTATATGTAAATCATAAATATTGTAACGAATATGAGAGTCGGTTCCATGCAACATAGAGCAAACCCAGAAAGAAAAGCGTGCCGTAACATTCGACATGCCGTGCCAGCATAATGCAAACATGTATGTTCGCAGGTGACGATATTGTGACGGCACGGCGTTTCGATACCGGAAGCTGCTTGCACAGTTCCAGCTCGCTGTGGAGCTTCACGCCGAGATTGTGAAGCTACACCGCGAACTAGAACTGCGCAAGCAGCAGTCGAGTATCAAAACGCCGTGCCATCGCAGTATCGTCACACGCGGACATACATGTCTGCATTGTACCGGCACGGTGTGCGTTCCCGTGCTATTACCGAGTAGATTCCGTGCCGTCAGTTTTCTGTCTGGGAAGTGACTGGTGAACAGTTGAACAGACAAATGAGGACGTAACAATGATCGTTTTTAGGCACGACCGAGCGTAAGCGAAAAGAAGTGCCCTATACATTCATCGTCGCAAAATCTGTTACTGTCTGAAAACTAAATGATATCAGTATAACTTTGCCTTTTGACCATTTTATAAGTGATTTCAATAGATTTTAGCGGTGTGTGTGTGTGTGTGTGTGTGTGTGTGTGTGTGTGTGTGTGTGTGTGTGTGTGTGTGTGTGTGTGCGCGTGCGCGTGCGCGTGCGCGTGCGCGTGCGCGTGCGCGTGCGTGTGCGTGAATCGGACATGAAAAATTCAAACGGCTATAACTTGAGACCGCCTCGACCAATGAAGCTGAAATTTTGCACACATCATGTGTGATCAATAGTCAACGTTTGGTCAAAATTTCATCGAAAAATTTTCAGTTGATTTTCTTTTTTTGTATTTTTAGCTATCGGGCTAAAAACGCGTATACAGATAGAATATCATTACCCGATGATCCCATTAAAATTTCACGAAAATCGGTCGAAACGTTTTAATTTTATGCCATTTTGAATTTTTTGAATTTCATGACTTTTTTTTTTTCTTTTGCGACGCATTTTTTCGTATCAAATAATCACCTACGAATAAAATAAGGGTCAGATTTGTGATCGGCGTGAAAAAATACATGGAATTACAGTTCCGGAGCGACAACTAACGAAAAAGTTTACCGGGAATTTTAATAGCCAAAATTACAAAAATGAGTGATTTTGAGTATCTTTAAATAGCGATTACTTTGCTTCCCGATGGCATCGCGGAAAAAACCTAGGTGCCTATCATGTTCTACAGCAAGAAATACACAAGACGATGGACATGACGGAGTTGAAAAAGCTATATAAAGAGGTGTCACTTGGATTTCTTAAGTGAACATTAAAAGGGCACAAAAAAAGATTCACGAGCGCTCACTTCCATGTATTTGTTCGCGCCGAGCGCAGATCCGACAACGTGAAGCGTGACGATGGAGTATTTTTTGACTCGCTGAACCTGAATCGGTCAGCCGTTTTGCATACAAGTCTAACAAGAGGTTGACGTTGAAAAAAGATGAAAATTTACATTGTCATAGCGCGACCTCATAAAATTGGAAATTGAAATTTTCATATCGCTTTCTCATAATGTTCCTTTATTCGCGAAGCTTCCTCTATGAGGAAGCCAAAAATACTGACAATGCTTCCTCATAGAAGAGGCTCCGCGAATAAAGGAACGTTATGAGAAAGTGATATGAAAATTTCAATTTCCAACTTTTATGAGAAATCGATATAATAATTTCAATTTTGTTGTTGTTGTTGTGGTCGTAACATTTATTTGAACAACTCATAATATTGTATTGAAAAAGCAAACTGTAATATTGCGATTTAAAAAAAATCCATTAATCCAAGTACTCGAATGGTAAAAGAATTACATACCATCGGAGATTCGAGTTATCATTGCTATCGACAGGCAAAGTAGGACCTTGCTTTGGATAAAAAAAAATCGAATTTAGTTTTAACGGACCAACGATCGCACGAAAAAACAGTTGTATAAGAATTTATGGAAGGTTTGTTTAAAATTGCTTCAACAGATAAATTAAGTTGAATACGTAAATTCGCTTTTGCCCAAAACTTGGGATGTTTCTTTGGCATCCACAAAGAACGAGATAGCAATTTTTAACGGCTGTCGGTTGTTTCGGTTGGTCTTTTTTTTTTTAAATTTAAGGCCTTAGCTTCTATGTGCCATCTAGCCAGTACTCTCGTAACATCTTTTTGTCGACTTTCAATCAGTTGTAAAGTTCACGGCCGCAGCCGCTGTTACCCCCCATACTGTATCGCATTTGCCCAAGGACGCAGGAAAACTGCGGAAAACCTGCGCCGATACAGCCGGTCATTCCAACTGAGTCTTGATGTTTGTATTCGATACTTTGAGTACGAACACCAATCCTCAGAATTCGACCTCCCGCTCAACGTTTCCAATGCGCCAGTTAGTGCACGGCTAGGCGGTCACCCATCCAAGTACTGACCGCGAACGATTCAGCTTGACTCTGGGGACCACCGAAGCCGCACACCAACCGCGCATCCACCGCTGTCGGTGTTTCGGTTGGTCGGAACAATTAAATCCGTGGCGCCATCTCTTCGATGAGAGCGTGCACCGTCAAGCCAATCCCGCTCATCTTTAACTCGAATAAATCCGTCTTTGAGCAGAAAATAAACATGGACGTGGACACGGCGAGTGACAATACTTCGATAGATGATAAAACCGAGGATTTTTGTGAAAATCCTACTCGAGATGCATTGACGGAGGGTCTGATGAGCCTTCTAAAGCCTACCGTCGATCAACTTGACGAGAGAATTCGTGCTACCCGGTAAATATTATTATGGATGAAGATAAATAATCGGAATCTTTGTTAAATATTAAAATGAATTGCAGAATAAGTCAGATCGAGCTGAAGCAACAGATCGAGTCGTTGACCGAGGAGCTCGTAAAGATCTCGGAATATCTTCAATGTCCGTTTGAGCTCGAAGCCTATGTGAAGAAGCTAGTAAACGCAAAGCACAGAATAACGATAGTGAGCAATATTTTGCAAACTACTCAGGAGCGTTTGAACAGAGTACACGAAGCTGTGGAGAGAGACACCGCTAAGAGAAAAGCACTGCTTGACAGCAGTTCCTTGTACAGTGCGGCAGAGCGGAGCGTTAACGTGCCGGAGGCTGAGAAGGAACAAAAAATTGAGAACGCCGGGACACAAATTAAAGAGTAATAATTATATATATTATATTTTTCGGTATTGCAAAATCTTTTTTATCCTAAAAAAAACGATATTCCAAAAAAGTTACGGTAGTTAAAGCATGGAAACCCCTGTAGTCAGATTGTCCAGGATCGACGCCGAAACAGTTTACGAACCTTCGGAGGATTCGTTTCTACTGATTGATGCCCTTGAGGCTGATCTTGTTAGATTCAAAGCTACAAAGCCTCGGATCTGCTTGGAAATTGGCAGCGGATCGGGAGTAGTTATAACGGCTTTGGCGCTAGCCGCTAGTAGATATTGGTCGTCTTACTACATAGCGGTGGATATAAATCCAAACGCATGTAAAGTTACCAAACGCACGAGCGTCCAAAATTGTACCAATGTCGAAGTGATTAGAATGGATCTGGTAAGCGCCATTTATTCGCAAAATATATTCGATTTAATAGTATTCAATCCTCCTTATGTTGTGACGGATAATCTCCAAGTATCCGACGAGAGACTAATCACGAGAACTTGGGCCGGCGGTGCAAGGGGACGCCAAGTTATGGACAGAATATTTAGGGGTATACCCAATCTCTTGTCCGATACGGGTTTGTTTTACTTGGTAGTCATCAGAGAGAACGACCCTCGAGAGATTTTAAAAATTTTCGAGAATTTAAATATGAAGGGAGAAATTGTTTGCGATAGAAAAGTACGAGGCGAGCATCTGCATGTACTACGCTTTGAGAAGATGTAATACATAAACGGCCGATGTTTAATCCAAGTAATTTGAATGTATAAATACAATAATAAATGAAACTATGTTGACCGTCTTTGTACACAATGAGATTTGCTTTATATCAACGCACGATAGATGGCAAATACGAAAATGCAATATCCATTTATATTTATATCCTTTTTCAAAAACTTGTGTCGTGTATCAAATAACAAAAGAACAATCCGTACTATAGCTAGATTTACCAGACTACTCGCCCCCCCCCCCCCCCCCACTAATAATTCACTAATAAATTTATTTAACTCATTTCACCAGATTATTTATAACGTCATATGTATCAGCCTCGATTATCGCTTGCCGTTTACAAAATGATACTTCTCTATGTCACGTTTTGGCGTGAGCATTTTATAAAAAATAAAATGTTATTTGTATAAACTAAATATCAAATGTTAATGAACCGTAATTACTCTGTAATCGTTGTTTAATATAAACCATTAGTCCATTATGCTAAACGGGTAAAAGAAAAATACATGTTTCTAGTCCTAGACGCTAGTAATAGTATGAGCTCGGTGTTATGACACGATAGACGATAGTTTCAATAAATACGTACCGCAGTCTCGTAGGAAGATATCGTTACATTACAACAAAAATATACACACCCCTGTTTCATATTTCTGATAGTTAAGAATTTTTGAATAGAGCTTTCCGATTGAGATTTAATACTAATAGCCTCTGGGGAGGTAATCGGCGTTCTTTGATCTCGAGTTTCTCTGGAGTTTCGTGTAGAATACAGCCGAAATAACAGTCGTTATTACGAGTATAGCTAGCACGAGGGAAAATGAAGCGTAGAAACCGCTGTGACTCATGCAAACCTTTCTCGATAACGTAAATTCCACCAACGCGCTTTCCTCGATCTTTTCGAAAGACTGGCTCGAAGCCAAACTCAGATCGTCCGGCATTATCACACGAAAAGCTCGGCCCATTCGCACGGATTCTGACAGTGAACCCGTACTCGAATTCGAATACGAGACAGCCCTTCGTCGTCTGCCCGGTTCGATCTGTTGATTCGCGTCGGGGCAAGACTCGCAATCGGTTTTGCACAGTTCGATGTTGCACTCTATGAAAAGATCCATAACATCGGGAAATTTGAAAGCCTGGAAGAATGCGTAAGCGATTATGGAGGCTCCGGTGTTTCCGGTCTCGTTCGTCTTTTGGAAAGCTCCGAAGAGCTTGGGCTTGAGAATGCAGCCGTGCTCGTCGGTCAGTTGAACGACGTTCGTCGATGATTCGTCGCGAGCCACACAATCCCGTACCTTAAAAGAAAATATTTTCATTATTATTTCTTTCCACCTTACGATCCGTTCACAGAGATAAAATTACCTGGAGATCGAACGCTGGATCACCCTCAACGGAAACGACGAGAGTCATTGTTTCTCCGATCTTGACGAGTCCGTTCGCCGCTGATGCGAAAGGTCCTTTACCGATCTGAATGTCAAGTTTTGCGGTTGCCGTGTCTCCGCTGAAAGTGACGATCTCTTGATTGAGCATGTCGACCGAGAGACTGACCGTCAATGCTTTGTTAATGTTTCCTTCCCAGAGGCAACGAACTCTACGAACGGTGTCCCATACCTCTTGAATTCCCGGCTCATTCTGTGTACTCAAATTATAAATCAAGCAATCAAATTGCGGATAGGATTTAACGATAGGAAAGTCTCGTCACCTGCAGAACAAGAACATTTTCCAGATAAGCCTGTCCAGCTTCGCCCTCGAAATCATTGATGAATTGGGTACCACAAGAATCGAGACTGACAGTGAAAGAGTACTCTTTTTTACCCGAGTTTTGATCGACATACTTGCAATTGGGCTCCATAAAGAATCCCTATAAATTTTTATTCAATTTTTTTTTATCCACATCAATTATCTTTTATTTGTTATTTCAACAAGCTCACCTTCGAATAAATTACACCATCAAAATTTCTATTGAATTCGATATCTATTGTCATCATGGTCTTGCTGCATTGCACCTCGATGTTGTGAATATGGGGAGGGTGTTTGAGATCATCGTCGTCCGGTACGACAGCGTTGGCTGTTCCCGTGTCGGCCGCATCGCTCGGTCCTACACCGAAATGTTGACAATTTACAATGGCAAATTAATGGTATCGACTTACATACGACGGTTACAATAGGCTTACAACGACTTTCGAGAGCGCGTTAAAAAAATTTGTTGCGTTAATTTACCGCCGCCTGCAGGTGCCGGAGTGCCAGCGGGAGTTCCAGAAGTTGCTCGATCCACGTTCGAGATAGCAGGTCGGCTCCCAGTAGAGGCTCCAGGTTGGCCCCGAGTGGAAGGTCTAGGTCCCGTTCCCGATCCAGCTACGACCCCGATAGACATCCCCGAAGGACCACCACCGGGAGTTGGGAAGCGATTAGTTGGACTCGGATACCCATAAGAATCGGTGCTACCTCGAGGTCCGCTAGGTTGACCCGGGGTAGGAAAACCGGGTGACGGTGTCGGTGTCGGTGACGGATAAACAGTCGAACCACCTCCGGGGGTCGGGAAGCTCGGCGCCGGGTTAGGCGATGGATAACCGTAAGTGGGCGATGGGAACGAGGGATTCTGCGCCGGCTGAGCTCTTTCGGTTGTCGCTGGATAAGGCTCTTGCGAAGGGGGCAAGTAAGTCGTCGAGGTAGCCGGAAATCCTCCGCCGGACGGCGATGGACCTCCGGAGAAAGGCCTCGGTGAACTCGTGGGAATCGGTCGAGGATTGTACGAAGTCGAGGTAGGGAAACTCGAGCCCTGCTCATTCGGCGGTATGTAAGACGGTGTCGGAGACGAACCATAACTAGGCTGAGACGGTTGGCCCGAAGGGTAGCCGCCGCTTTGAGGGGTGTACCCGGACAATCCGGGTTGCTGATATCCCGGGTAACTCGTTACCTCGTTCACGTTGGGCGAAGCCGACTGAAACGGCCGCGGTTTCTCGGGAGGTCTTTGGGTACTGTAAGGCGGTAGATACCCATTGCTCTCTTGCTGTCGTGCTGCGAATTATTATTATTTCTATAATTCCACATGAGATTTAAACAATTATAGCAACAAGTTCTTATTTTCAATTTTTTTAACGCAATTTTAACAATTGCTAGTGAAGTTGTTGAATAGCGAAATATTTTTCTCACAACCACTAGTGGTATTCTCTGGTAGTACCTTGTAACGAAACAGGGATCAGCCTGGCAGAAAAGTACGAAAAGTCGGCTCGGTCGTGACCACCGTTACCGGCCTGCGACCGAGCGCGACTTCGAGCCGCTCGCGAGAGCGTAAGCCCCGCCTAGCTAGCCGGCGAAACGCGAGTAGGGAGTCGATTTAAGAGGGAGGAACAGCCGTTGCGGTGCCCGTTCGAATTAAAGGTTAAGAAAATTTCGTTGTTGCACCGACGTCATCGATCGTATGATCTATAACGCGGGTAACGGGACGCGGCCGGCCTATATAAGCCCGAGCAACCGTGCCGCGGTACTTATTATCCTTCCGACCACCCACCTACAATCCTTGTTGAAGCGAACCCCAGCTAGGTCTGACCTATCGTTGAAACTCCGTTGAGAATAGACCATTCTCCCTGTAATAAATTCCGTGAAACAACTGTAAAGGGATAGCCCAATTCGGATATAGCAGATTACGAATTAAATACAGGTCTCTTGAGCCAGCCCAGCTCCGCTTAAGCCATAGCCCAAGCCTTGATCGTCCGTAGGCAGATCGGAAAAATATAATTTATCAAGTGCGAATTTGCCGAGCAAATTGAGTCGGGCGTCGCGTCCCTACACGTAAGTCGAAGCATCCTAGCATCGGAGCATTAATAATTCGAGCCGAGTACTCTCAAGCTCGTATAGCGAGAGCGCGGTTATAATTATTGCAAAATACTTTATCGTCAATTAAATAAATAAATATCGATAAATAAATTATAGCGGTCCTCTGACAAACACACGAAAAAAACAGATTAGTGTGACAAAAAAATAAAATAGCTGACCCAACCAATTGTCTTAGTGCTCCGAGCGCCAGACGATAAATTGGTTGACCTAACTCTTTTAAGTTGGTCGTTATGTTATTCGGTAGACCAAGTAATTTTGTAGCTGGGCCAACTGCTAGGAAAATTGTTGGATTAGCCATTTATTTGCTTGCTTCAATAATTTATTGGCGTGTTACAACTAAGCGACCTGGTTGGACCAACAGCACAGGTTATCAAAAATATTAATAAACAATTAATACAAAATATTGATCTGCACGAACGCATAAATACTTTTTTATCACTCGAAATTGCTTTATCGTCGTTTTTTTACCTTCCTACCATGGATATCTCGGAATAAATAATTTGGTCGGTAGTGAGGACTCGAACCTGCAACCCTGCGATTTGTAGTCCACGATCGTATTCACTCTGCTATACTTATTTTGAAAAATATAATTTTTAACCTTGTACATGAGATTCACGGCTGCTTGAACATGATCGTACCAACTAGTTATACGGATGATTCTGTAACCCTGTCGGAACATACCACCTTCCGGTAAACCATCCTGCACCGTTCATTTCACCAAGGTTCCCTCGCACACATTGTAAACCGCAAGTGGACGTTGCTGCAACGTTCCACCAACGTCAACTTGCGGTTTGCAATGTGTGCGAGGGAATCTTGGTGAAATGAACGGTGCAGGACGGTAAAATGTTTCGACAGGGAAGGGAACTGATAGGATATGAAGATGATTTTTTTTACGTGTGGACTAAAATCTGATATTTTTTTTGAATCTGCTCCATATCTCTCCCTGTCAATAAGCGAATATACGTTCATTAATTAAGTAGGTAATTAAACCCATTTATCTCTCGTACGCCTTCATAATTTCCGATACTAATAAAATATCAACTGCCTTGCATGTATAAGGGTGTGATACTTGGGTTCGCAGCAACTACAGTGCGTTGCGACAACAATTTCAGTTGGTTGTCTGACACGCCCGCCATGCGTGGTCGAACTAACAACTACAGTTGGTTAGGGTGCCTATAAAATTTGTTGTCTATTCTGAATACTATTTTAGTAGTTAGACTAACTAATCGAGTTAGTTGTGTTCACTATTCGCGTCAACTCACTGTTCGTGGTAGATTCAACAAATTATATTACGAGTCTCGTTCTCGAGATTACAAATGCAGTACCGTCTACTTTCCACACGATAGTGCCACGTATTCAGAGCTTATATATTTAAAAAACCGCAGCTCAGTCGTCTGGCGCTCCGATCGTTCCCCATCCGGCGTCATAAGTCATAACGTTTTTCTCGTGCGGTGGTTGCGTACGTGTTTAGAGCTTCGTGTTTATTCAAAAAGTTATTTAATAGTTGTCGAGAACAAATAATCACAAGAAAAGGAAGAGTAAGAGTAAGAAGAGCGAAGGAAGAATCCTCAAGAAACTGAAGAGGTTAATCGAGTCTATAGACTCTGCAGCCGAGTCGGACGGCTCGGAGAATGACGAAAACGTGCCGCAAAATACCGAAACTCTCGCTCGCAACAATCTCAAGAACATTGATCAGGAATCACTCGAGAAAGGTATAAAAGGTCGTAGATTCGACACGCGTAGACACGCGACTTGGCGGCGTAGCCGTTCGAAGATAACCTCTTAGAGCGTTATCTTGAGTCAAACATAACCTATACATGGTTCAAGCGTGCATTTGGTCAGTTATGGCCAAAGACTCGGCGGCGCAGTTCGTACGAAGGTAGTCTCGATGAGCACAACCTTGAGTCGAAAATACAAATCGCAAAAAATTGTTTAATATTTCCTTTCTTTTGGGGAAATATTAATGGCCTTAGACTCGGCCATATGTGTTATTTTGAGTAAAAAACGTCCATGAATATGATTTCAGGTATCGATAAAGATCTTGAGAGTGTCTCCGCTACGAAGAGTCAAACACCAGGGTTTCCAGAAGGAATTGCGGATCAGGCTGCGCAGGCTTTGGACGAAGAGACAATGCGAATCCTGGGCATTGATACCAAACTCGAGGCTCCAACTTTGCAATTAAATGCAACTTTGGCAACAAACTGGGGAAAATGGATCGCCGAAGGTCTCAAGAAAGACGAACAAGCCGACTTGCTGGCAAAGTATGCTCGCACTAGCAACTGCAAGGACACGGCCATTAAGCGTGACAAATATTTAATGAACGCGCAAAATATTCGCGGTTCAGCCATGGCAGCGTTGGGGTCGGATATCACCATGCTGCTTAACCCAAGTGACGAGGGCGTCGACGAGTACAAACTTTTGGAATGCTTCGCCGATGCAGGCAGGTTGTTGGCATGTGCACATCGCCTTGACACAGTCCCTCGTAAATCGTTTATTGTCCCAACTGTAATGATCGAGCGGAGAGTTTGGGGACTTGTAGATATTAGTATTGCAGATGGACGGGCGCAGTATCGAGGAGAGAAAACATATGGTGATTACCGGGATTCGAACCGGGATTAATCGGTTACGGAGTAAGAGCGCTAACCACTGCGCTAATGTCACCTATGTGTTTATCTCATTCGAATCGTCCTCTTAAATGCAATGCAGCGCCGTCACACAACACTGGACAAAAAAGTTAAAGGGATCTTGGACGACACGAAGCCAGGTGTCTTCTTATTCGGGGACAACTTGGCGGAAAAAATTAAATCGGCTAAGTCAATCGGGAAGGTAGGCCTCGAGCTCAAGTCGTAGCCGATGACGCAAAAGTCACAGCCAGGATCTAGTTCAGGAAACTGGAAGGGCCCGTGTGCCAAAGTCAACAAAGGAGCCCAGGCGGGCTACGACCAAGGACGGAAACTCGTTCGATTTTCACGCAAGCCATCGACGCAGGAACGTCAGGGGGATTACGATCGCGATGGCCGTCGATTTCGGAGCCAGACCCGCAGGTCGGGCCCTCCCGAACGAGGCACGAAGAGATATTAGAGGTAAATCGATTACCTGGTCGTCTCCGCAATTTTTTTGCGGAATAGAAAAAAATCACAAGCCATCGTTTTGTTTTGGATTGCATCAAAGGATATAAGATTGAGTTCGACAATCTGCCTTGTCAGGCGGGCTTGCCGGGGATACCACGATACGATGGCCTGGAAATGAAACTGGCTGTACAGAAACTGCTGAAGTTAGGCGAAGTAAAAACGTGCACCCCTTGCACAGATCAGTTTGTCTCGCAGTATTTCCTCGTGCCAAAATCAGACGGGTCGATCTCAACCTGAAAAAAACTCACCAGTTTTATTTTAACGGAGCATTTTAAGATGGAGGACGTTCGAACGGCAACAAGCTAGTCTCAGGGCATGAATTCATGTGTAATATCGATCTACAAAACGCTTATTTCTTAGTGTCTATACATAAAGAAAGCCATAAATACCTAAGATTTTTATTCGCAGTCAGAATGTACGAGTTCGTATGCCTCCCATTTGGCTTACGTACAGTTCCATTTGTATTTACGAAGGCCCTAAAGCCCGTTGTTAATCTTTTGAGGGGTAAAGGTTTAATTTCAACACGTTATCTGGACGATATTCTATCCATCGGATCAAACGCGGCAGCTGGCGCCAAAAATGTCGAAATGACATGCGAACCGTTGAATCCCTTGGGTTTTTGATAAACTATAAAAAGAGTAATCTTGTCCCGAGTACGAGTTGCACTTTTTTTTGTTATTTACAGGGAGAAGCTTTCAGACTCGGTAATCGAGGTGTTGCTCGCTTCTCTTGCAGAGAGTACATGGAAGCAGTACGCGGGACCAATAAGATTGTGGACTCAGTTCTGTCATGATACTTACAAGGATATATATAGAATTAGATATAGATATAGATATTAGAATTCCTTAAGGAACGGTATAATTTGGGCGCGTTCTATATTACACTGCTGTTCATGAATGCCTGGTCGGTTTTCCTATAGCGGCCCTATTCAAATCGTCCAGGCATTCATGAACAGCACCGGATATTAAACTCGACGCAGGCAGCTATCTCTCTAATCTCAGCCACAGACGTTACAAACGATAAGGTGATAAGTCTTTTTTAAGGGCATTTTTCGACTCCGGCCCATTAAACCGAGGTACGACGAGACATGGGACGTAGCCCCAGTTCTTTCGTTCATTTCGAACCTGTGTCCCTTTGAGAAACTTAGCATTCAACAATTATCGGAAAGGCTCGTGACGCTTTTGGGCTACGAGATAAAAGGCTACGAGATAAAAATATCGGAATTAATGAAAACATCACGACCGGGAGCTTGTCAGCCTCAATTATTGCTACCTTTTTTCAAAGAAAAATCGGTCTTGTGTATAGCGAGCACGTTAGAAAGATATTTGCAAGTTACAAAGCCGTTATGAGGTGATTGTACGAACTTCTTGATAACATCAAGGAAACCGTTTAAAGCTGCGTCTAGGGGGACCATAAGTCGATGGATACGGTCAGTTCTGGCAAAAAGCGGTATCAATTCGAAATTCAAAGCGCATATTTATCGCATAACACAAGACACGCGCATAGCACAAGACACGCGTCCTCTTCAGCCGCCCTAGCGAAAGATAATTGATATAGCCGTAATTAAAAATACGGCCGGATGGTCACAAGGATATCAAGTTTTCGCAAAGTTTTATAATCGGCCGATTAAAGCGACCGGAAAAGATTTCGCAGCTACGGTTTTGCGATAGATTTCGAAATATTTAATTTTCTATCTAACCCTGCGTTTAACCACTTTGTGTGTGTTGCAAATAATAAAACTGTACGTTTGAAATAAGATTTCTGAACATCTACATTTGTAATCTCGAGAACGATACTCGTAATATAATTAGTCGATCAAATGAACTTACGTAAGTGAAGTTCGATCGTAATTATATGTAGAGTCTCGTTCGAAATGATTACACTCCACTCTGAGAAACCCAGTGTGTTTCTCGTAACCCTCCCCTTGAACACGAATAATGTTTATTATTGGGACCCGGTAGCGGTACTTTAAACAATATGACGCCAGATGGGGAACGATCGGAGCGCTAGGGGACTGGGCTGCGGTTTTTTCTTTTTTTTTTTATGTATAATCTGTGAATACGTAGCACTATCGTATTGAAAGTAGACGATAGTACATTTGTAATCATCTCGAACGAGACTGTACACATAATTACGATCGAACTTCACTTAGGTAAGTTCCTTTTATCGATTAATTGTATGTCGTTATTGTAACGAAACAGATCGTTATAGTAACCAATTTATACCCAACTAATAGGTACATAGTTAGGTGATCCAACCAAGCATTTTTTCCGTGCAGCTGACTCTCGAAATCGAATCTGAGCTCGTCGTTCCCGGTGCATCGCCGCCGCTGAACGACGAGAGCTTAAGATTCTGTGCGTCTTCGCCACCCGTGCATCGCCGCCACCGGCGAAACCAAAGAAATCTTGGAAATCATAGAATCCTTAAGCAAGCACAGCTCCAATTGTTAAGCATCGAGCGAGACATTGAATCTTTGAGTCGAGTCAAATACTTTCCAGAACGTGTTCGGTTTGATCGAGGCGAATCGATACAAATTCGCGGCGCTTAGAAATTCGTAGCGTCTTAAAAACGTCATCGTGAACTCGTGCCGTCGAGCAGTGACGAGTCACGATAGATGTGATAGGGAAACGCCTTATGCGTGAAGCTAGTTTTAAAACCTATATCCACTCCATAACCCCGGTCACTATCCCCATAGGCTCTGCACACCCGGTCACATCTGTTAAAAACATCCATAACTTCTTACCTACCTACAAATAAAATTCACCGTCTCCGAACGCTGTATGTGAAGAAATCTGAAGCTTCCTCCCAATCCCAACAAATAAAAACAAACGCCTCACTGCGCCGACTGTCCAGAGCACGAACACTCGTTCGGTTAAAATCACGGGAGGATCTTAGACTCTAATATTCACGGCTTCCGTCCAAGGACGGAATTACGATAAAATTACAACCTATATTATGAGGAGATTATTAAAATCTATCGAACGTTAAGTTTCTACGACGCAATGACATGTACCCGTTTCAAAGTGGAGCCAAGCTTTCACGCACGCGACCCTTCCACGACTCTTAACGTAACAGAATTTTTAATTTACCTATCTCCTCCAATACGAATTTTAAGCGTGAAAATTAAAAATCACATGCACGCTTCTCGAATTGGTAATTCGGGGCTTAGTATTTCAGGGCTTGAACCTACTTTTACGAACTCCCTGACGGTAAATTCCTTGGATCCATTCGAGAATGTTTTTGGCCATAACGTCAGCCGGCGAATCTGTCGAGGCGCGCACCGCTTGCAAGCCGTCGCCTGAATTGTAATTATATTTTATTGTTATTATAGTTTGTTCGTCTGAGTTATGACAACTAAAGATGGAAGGTAATTTTACACTTTCTTACCGGAGCCATCGACTGATGCAATGATTAAGGCAACACTGGCCAGCACCACTGCAAGATACTTCATCCCGAGTGCCTGTTGACCGCTCATCTGCGACAAAGTAAAAAAAGGAAAAATTAACATGGTTTTTTTAAAAAGCAGAACTGGCCAATTACTTGAGTTAACGAAAAAATATTATTATTAAATATACGGGAAAACGGCATACACTTGGATGGTTTCTGCTGACTCGAAGCTAATTCACGTGTTTCTATCTCTCATCACCAGTCAGTCCCGTATATAATATAGTATAAATAAAGAATTATCATTATTATAGCCTGGGCTCATATAATTCGAAAATTGTATCAACGCATAATTGAGTTCTCACGAGGATCGTTAATGTAATCGACTCATTTCCGGCACTTGTAGTCAATCTTCACGGTATTGAAAGATTCCATAATATACTTGTCATAACTACAAATTATTGTGGTCCTGCGAACTTCGTACTACATTTTTCCGATTATATTCGTGACTGAGGCTACCGCTTCTTCTCTACCCGTTCTCCGTGAAAGTGTATTGAGAAAGTCATAATTACAAAATTCGGGGTCCACAGTGGTTCACGATCACTGTCGGTCATCGCACAACGGTGCATCGGCGTAAGGTAGACGCACCACCATCTACACATTTTTTTTTTTTTTTTTTTTTTTTTTTTTTTTTTTTTTTTAAATTCTTGACGAGACATGGGAAATTTGAAAAATCATTTTAAAGCCTCTTCCTTATCGGTAACGGCCGAATGATACAGAATAGTTTGCGCACTGTTTCAAGTCGGGCAATCGGTCCGTTTACCTTATACTATGTACGAGAAGGAAGCACGAGAAATATAATCTTCCAAGTTTTATTTTGCAAGTCAACAACCCAAGTCAAACGGGGTTACATTGCACAATTACTGCACCGAAAGGAAACAATAAACGAAGAAGAAGAAGCGTATGAAAAGGATGAAGGTAATACGAGCCTCCCCATCACCTGTTGCTCTAATCGCTCTTTTAGTTATGTTCCTGCGGTATCCTAGCACGACACTCGCGAATATAATTGAAATTCCATTGAGACCTATTGAACGAGACATCTGCATGAAAGTAAAGTGGCATAACAAATGGGAAATTGTATTTTTTTGTTTGTTTTTTCTTAGAAAATTCCAATGGCAGCTTACTAATACACGGGTGTTTCGCCTTTTTATCGTATTTCAGATGAAACATTTGTGTTGTTGTTGTTGTTGTTGTTGTTGTTGTTTTATTGCCCCGCGAAAAGGTATCCCCTCCATCGTGCATTGATAACAGAAGATTAATGCATTGATAATAGAAAATCATTTTTAATTATCTATAATTAAAACTTGAGTACGAAGTATCAAATTGAAACTTGAGTTGACGCGATTACACGATCGTGTGACTCCAGACGGTTTTATTTTCCAAGAACGCTTCACGAACTTTAATGGTGGTTTAATCGAGTGCATATCGATCGAGGGATCGAGCATGTGTCGTGCCATTGAAAACCGTAATACCGCCGGTGCCAAAAGTGATTCTTTCGTGACTCTCGAACTTCGGGAAAACGTTCGGCAACACAACCGGCTATAACTGTACCGTATTTACACATCCGATGTAAACTTTCACTGAGTGGAAGATAAAACTTTCGTTGTCGACGAGCTGTGCTCGACTGATGGCGGAGGAACTCCGGTAGCTGCATTGGGACCATCCGATTCCTCTGCTTCACCGTTGCCACTCTGGCCTCACTTCGACCTTGGCATCTTAAGCGGGTCAAGATCCCAGAGATCGCTCAAGAAAGGGCTTTCCATTCTGGTTGGCCATCTTTGATATTATTCAATTGAACGCGGTAAATTGTGTGGATCCTGTTCAGCAACACCAGGGTGCGAATAAGGACAATAAATTAAACTGCAATCTGTCGTATCCTGCACATTGTTTCTGCTGGCCAAGTACTTTTGTGACGCAGCGGTAAAAAACAAAGATTATTGAATTACTATTATTAATAATCAAGGAATGTGTCGCTAACTTTTTCAAGATCAATAAAATTGGTTTGCAATTTTTTTTCTTTTCATGCGCTTATCAAGTTTCAGTTTCATGGTGGAAAACGAACGAAAATATTCCCTTTTTTTCCCCCTAAATCAGGGACTTTGATGCAAGACATTTGTTTAGAAATCTCGTTGAAGGGTAAAAAAAGGTTTGTACATATAAAAAAAAACACGTAATTCCCACAAAGCGTTCACTGTCACTTTTTTACAGTGTTTTTTTTTTAACTAAAACAATTGTGAAGGTACTTGGACGAGAAATTGTTGTTAAAAGCACACAGATTTTTACGAGCTGGCGCTTCTCTCTGTCGGGTATACTTTGTACAGTTTTTCGCGGGATGTCTATCTCTCCGGGCGAACTCTTCGAGTCGGCATAGTCTTCGGCATTGCGGGACCGTCGCGTCGTTGTCCTCAGTTGGTTCGAAGCAACGGAGAATCCGTGCGCTTCGGCTGTGAGGTGAAAGGTGAAAGTCGCACCGCGAAAGAGCAACACCGACTCTATATATTCTTCGTTTCTACTTCCCCGGTGACCCGGTGCATAATTTATAGGCATATACGCGTCGCTCGTGTCGAATCGCGTTTCTTTAAAAAAAAAAAAAAAAAAAAAAAAAAAACATAAAAAAACAGTAGAATTAGTTAAGAGGAACGTGATCATAGAAACTCCATCGACCGGTATCAAGGTTCATATAGTGCTGAACAGGTAAATTATATATTCTCAGGGTCCGTAATGTACCGTACGTATACCATCTGAATAAGAATGTTTACAATAACAAATGTTAGTAAAGTATTTCTATTCTTCTTCATTCGTTATATGGTCAAGTTATTAAGATCAAAGTAATTTTCTATTGGCACTCGGAAAATAATGGCTATGAAGAATCCCGAGTGCTCTTTCTCGAGCACCTCATATTTCATATACTTATCTTACGTTTCACAGGAGTCAATAGAAACAACGTTGCATTACTTGTTGTGCACTCGATGATTATAGTCATTGTATCGTCGATATGATGACTGGAACCGTGAGCACTGCAATGTAAATTAATGCGAGACTCCTAATTATCCGCCAATTAACAGGTGGCTTATGCTCGAGGTGTTTGTGCCACACACACACACACACACACACACACACACACACACACACACACAATATTAACTTTCTGCCGGAGAAGTCACTTATTAATGAGTCTCTTTCTCAACGATAGGCCGCCCTACAGGCAGCAACTGTCTATTATAATCACGACTTAATAATCGTATCATTTTACAAAGCTTGCCATGTATACCGTGACGAGGAAAGCTAACGCAATTATCGTGCGAATTCGTGATATTTATTAACCCCGAGGGTTGTTGTTTGTGGTTTTTAAGAAACGACGATGTGGCAAGTGGACTTGAGACGACGAACGCGTCCATTGCGGTTACAGGAGAAAAAACCAGGATTCCCTTCAGTTTCGTTTCACATCCTCTAATTCTCTTGTCTTTCACACGAATTTGGTTTCATTATTTAAACGGGATGCCCGGGAGGATTTTTTAATTAAAAAAAATTTTAGCTCACGTTTCGCAATCTTAACCGAGTGGCTCGGCAACGAATGCGAATGCTCAGCAACTTCTCGAAATCTGTAATTGTTATTCTATTGGGCAGTAGTTATCTTGCGTACATCCTGCGACAACATCGCGACAGTAGTTATCTTGCGTACATCCTGCTGTATCGAATGAATTATGAACAAGTTAAAAAGTATTTATTTCTAGCAGAGTAATACGTCGACAAAGAAGACTGGCGATTTGTGCGGCAATCTTTACTTCCACCGTTTTCATTCTCGTTTTCTCCCAGACACAGTGAATGCGTAATTAATATCTCCCTTTTGCGTAATAATTAAACGATCTCGTTATAATAAAACTTATCATATCTGCACATGTAATGTATACCAATAATATACTATATGCGAGACGAGAAAAAAAAAAGAAGTTTCTACAACTTTCATCGCGAATATTCTTTAGTCGTAAATGAGATTGTGCCAATAAAAGATCCATTGAATTCGTCAAAGGAAAGCTACTACTTTTGAGAGAATTTTTTTTTTTTTTTTTTTTTTTTTTTTTTTTTTTTTTTTTCAGAGGAAAATCAAATTATTGGAACAGAGATTTTTAGGTTGAAATTTACATAAAGTCAATACTTTTACGATAATGGAAAAGATTTGGATTATAATTATAATTAATCAAATGTAATCGTAAAAGTATTATGTTTGGTTCCTCAGAGAGAACGCTTTGGATGATTAAAACTGTGTCTAGTGAGAATCGATCAGAGCGTTCGATTTTTATACAAAAAATGAATTTTTCAGTAAACCTCACTTTTTTTCGCCGCAAGTTAGCAACGTTGCAAGGTTTACTGGGTCGGAATTTGTTGCGACTTGCCCTACTAAAATTGGCACAGATGACAGGCACGGTAGGATAGAAACCCGATGCATCAGCTCCATAAGTTCCTCTCACCAGGTGAAAACTTTTACATTCGATAGGTCTGGGTTACGACGCCATTGAATTTCCTTATTAGCTATCTACCGAGGCACGTAGCGGCGGGTGTGCAAATAAATTAAATAGACTCCCGTCAGTGCAACGATGACACCGATAGAGCTTTAAAGGGGCCAAGAAACTCTCCGATCTCTTCGCATCTTCCGATTAATTAAATTTCGCAACTCGTCTGATATTCGGCGACAAAATTATACGTATAACAAACATTTTCATCGATTCCTTGGTGGCGCGCATTCGCTTAAAAGTTACAAAATAATTTGCGGTTTAATCCTCGAAGCGTGCCACGGTCGTCGATGCGCGTGTCGAATATCTTGGATCGACTCCTGCGGTTTTTATTACTCGTGGAATTTATGCGATTTCTACAGTATTGCACTTTAGGAAAGGTCAATCATTTTTTTTTTTTTTTTTTCCATTCTTGCCGGCCGTACCTATTAGGGCACATCGACTTTGGCAACTAAGTTACGAGTCCCAGTCATCGACAATCCAAGCATTAAAGTTAAATAAAAAAATAAAAAAAACCTAAAAGTTTATTAGCAAGTCGTGAGGTTAATAAACCTTATATTTTAACCGAGAGCGGCTCTTCTATCGCATTACTTGTGAGACAGGTAATTGAGGTGTCTTCTCTCGTCTCGCAGGACATGTCTCAACTCCTCAAAGTTCCTCAAAGTTAACGGGAGAATGTCGAGAAGTGGCATAACGAAGGGAAAAAAGGCAGGGCGAAAATTTTCGCCGTCGTGATATCTAGTAATAACAATTTTTCATCGTAATATCATTTTGATACATGAATGCAGCTGCCTCCGTGTAATCTCAGTTCCACGGAGCGTTCAACTGTTCAACATCAACTTCACGAGACATATTACCACATAGCTTTGATATTGCGACGATCGAATAATATATCGTTGAGCTTGTTCGCGCCGATAAAATGTATCCCAAGATGCGTGTTTTTCGGCATTTTGTTGGTCGAAGATAACAAATAAGGCCGTTGTGTAATCGGGAGCTGTGAGGGCACGTTGCAGAGACAAGAGTCGAGATCCCGGAAATGATCGTTACTATCTTGAATATCCACCATCGGCCACTAATGCGATCGAATTAAATTTAACAGAAGGTACGAAGCGGCCGATTAACCTCACGAATAAACGTGCCCGAGTAACGATTATAATGAAGATATTAAAGCTCAGTTTCTAGTTGAAAACTTCAAAATGTATAAAACTGTATGGGAGTTTTTTGCACAGAATTTCGATATTTGAGTCAGGGAAAGATATCAAATATGACTATCCTTCTGTATTCGATTGGTACACAGTGTTTGCAGTTGCGTTTGCCCACGACGGGAGACAACCGTCAAAAGGCTAACCATATTTTACAACACCTACCGTCAATTGCGTGGATGAGCAAGCTTCTTCTCATTCTAAATGATCTTCGAGACTTGTGTAACTATGCCTTTCTACTCCTCGAGCTCTCGAGTATGTGCACACAATCGATACAGCCAAGTTGTAAAACTTCGAGGATCTCATACGGCAAATTTGCATACCTTTATTTGTTAGCAATCGTTCAATATCTTTACATCTTTCGCAATAAAGTAGCATTTTTCGAAAGATAATGATAATGTTGACACAATTTACTTTATTAAAAAAAAAAATTAAAAAAAAAAAAAAAAAAAAAAAACACGTGCCGAAGATCCGTCATTTCTTTCAATGACAAACATTGTTTCATCAATCGTTCGAGGAAAAGATCGTTCGAATTTAATACTATTTTATTTTTAAGCGATCATGTTTCGAGAGAGACTCGATCGTCCATGCGGCATCCGCACGTGACACTCAACGAGACTGGATGTGCGACGAGCGAAAGTGCCGCGAACTCGCGGGATGCTCCGTGCTTCTTCGACCACTTTCTTGCGATACATTGCATTATACGAATAAATATGTCAAATGGCGTTGACTTTGCGCGTCTATATGGTTAGCAAAGAGATTTGTTTGGTAATTTTCTTTTTCTTTTTTTATCTTCCTTAGCCCCCTTCGCTGTGTTCAACGCAATTCAACAATCCCGCTTTATCTGCTTTCGTTTTTTTTTCTTTCTCTCACTTTCTCTGGGGGACCGTTTCCGTACATCGTCGGCAGAGTCTATACTCGCCCATCGTTCTGTCTGTACGGGGGATCTAAAATTTTTCTCCTACACCTCAACGTCACAGAAATTCAAGGATACCCATCCTATACGCGCGTGGCATTACATTTTATTTTCAAGTCAGTCACATAAGAATTACATACGCGGAGTCCTCGAACGACGAACGAAATATTTATAAAGAATCGTGGGAACATTTATAATATACCTGCAAATAATATTTTCTTATATTCGCTCTAACGAAAGATTCCCGACGGTCTTACGAAACGCTCGTGAAACTTACGATAAATTAACTATAATCGCGCTACGGAATTTTTGTGCCGTATTTCGCAAAGATTTTGTCGCCTTATTGACTACGAGTTATTATCAACTTTAGCCCAGAGACCAACCGCGTTTTCTTTCCTGGGTCGAATTTGTGAAAAAAAGAAAGAAAATAATATTCTATACTTGAATTCAACGTTGCAGTGATATTATATGCTAATAACATCTAGAGCTGACACTTTTAACACCACAACTCAGTGACACATTGTACCCCACTAGCAACAAACGATATTTATATTAAAAATTAATTATTTATCGAACTAAATATACGGTAATATGAGTATTGAGCGATGCACAGATCATTAATCTATCTACTACGACCGAAAAACTGAACTGCGTAAAAAAATGATGTAAGCTTTTTTCCTAAGAACGACATTTTTTTTTTTCCAGGAGCCCAAATTTATTATTATTTTGTATTTTTATTACGAGCTGTCATCTAAGTTTTTTTAGGTCTGACAAGACTCAATTTAGCTCACGACCCAACACAAAAAGTTTCGAAATTTATGCACCACAAATCTCTGAGAAATTGATTGTGGCTCACTGTGCCCTGTGACACATTGTACCCCACTATCCCCTATATTTTCACAAAAACTATTTTCATCAAAGAAATTTGTATGTAAACATCGAAAACAGATAGCTATCAACGCTTCAACTGAAACTTAAGTTATCGCGTCTCTATTTTTAGAACAATCAACGACAAAACTCACCTGCGCGACTGTGTATCCTTACGTCGATATGTCGTCGACTCTCACGGGAATTGAAAGAAAAAATAAAAATAAAAAAAAACCAAACAAACAAACAACAACAACAACAACAACAACAACAACAACAACAACAACAACAACAGCAATAATAAAATTTAATAACAATCGTAGAAGCTCGTGCGTGGGTTTACTGTTGCTTGTTCCGGAGGATGTGAGGACGTAGCCGCGAACTTGCGCGCGGTCTCTATGAACGCGCTTATGAGAAAGGTGAGCGTGAATACCTGGGAGCATCTTCATTCAAGCTTTATATATACGAATTGTACCCCCGTAAAGAAGACCCTCGAACTATGTAGAAAGAGTACCAACCGTCCCACCACTATTACTCCCGTAATTTTGCCAACTCCTCTCGACGTCCTCCACTTCTTTGACGATTATTCCACATTTTTAGGTAGACAAAAATCTATGTATATATTCTCATACTTTTCTACTATCTATTATTTTCCCATGTCCCACTATATATCATATACGATAAATGATTAAAAACGCTGATAGCGTATACTAAACCTTTGCTATACTCCCCCCCCCCCCCCCCCCCCCCTCCCGTCGCTAATATGCTCTGTCACTGTGGATGATCGTCGCATAGAAGAATTTCGATGAAAAGGGTCAGTTTTATTTTTCATAAAATCACCACAATGATATTTCCACTGTGTAATAGGACAAATTTTGGCAAGCAGAAGTTGCTGCGGTAGATATACGGGATAGTCACAGTAGTCGACAAAGTAAAATAATATATATTGAACATTATAATTAGCAAATTATTTTGACAAAAGGTTTCGATAACTTACTTTTAATACAGCCGAATTCGCAATACAGCAACTGAGACAATTTAGATCGCGTTTATAAATAAGTATTGCCACCTATTGTGTAGGCATTTTAATTCTTGTGTATAGCGTTTCTGATCGGTAATTCAGTGCCAAAGAAATTCTAATGGCAATCGGTTGACTTCTTTAACGCGTTTCCTGTGTCGCAATGAGTCTTCTCTCGAACGAAAAAGAACTTCAAGTTTATATTCCTCATAATTTTCAGTCGCAGATGCGTAAAATTTTTAATAAACATTATTTTTTAACCACATATAGTATGTGTGAAATTTCTAGATGTGTCTAAATGTCTGAATGTGATTTTTCGATGTTTTGGAGCATTTTGTACACGCTGACACAAAAGTCTAGATTTTTTGTTTTTACCAAAACAAATATTCCTCTATGACGAAGCAAAAGAGTCCCTATACCTCTGTGTCGCTACACTGCGTTTTATCCATCGCCCGCACAATTTGCGCCATCGAAGATGTATTTCAACAGGAAAAGAAACGAAAATAAAATTTAAAAAAGTCATCCTCAGCCTCGGGCAACCTCCATTTTCATCGTCAGATTATTTCTTCGCGACGGGTGAAAGGTCATCGCGATTATCAAATTTTATTACACGCACTGGTGTTTCATACGCTACAGGACTGTATGTGTGTGCATTTAAGTATTACGTACCATGTTGAGGACCAATCTCGCTTTCACTACGACAATGAGTTTGAATGGGGCGCGTGCATTTTCCTCCTCTTTTTCTTAGCGATCCCCTCGCAGTTGTTTCGTACATTCCCATCGTCTCGACGGGGTCTTATTCGTCCACTACACCACTAGACTGCGACGTTGTCGAAACAGGCAAATCAACGCGTCACCGAGCATCGACGGGTGTACCCCGTCTTTCATTATATTTATATCGAAATTATCAGCTCACTAAATTGGGTACACAAGCTAACCGAGGCGCGAGTAAACCCCAATGAGTTTCATAATTGTATTAAGCGTTTTATCGTGGACGCACGTGCGCGCGCGCGCGCACGCACGCACGCTAAGCTCGCTAGGAAAAAAATCATGCCCTATCGATCAAAAATCTAGATTTTTCTTATCAAACACAACACCTCGCGGAAGGGGAATGCTGGCCAAAAAAATCCTAAATAGCGCCTTAATCGACGATAATTGTCAATCACATACATCCGTTATCAAGCACTGTTAGTCAGAAACTTATATTTAGACTTGATAGTTCTTAAGGGAATACGTCACATAACGACTTTTCTACTTTTGGAACTAAAAATCACAAGTGTTATAAAGCAATAAATAAGGTTTTTTAAAAGAATTTCTAATAATTTTTTCCCCACACGGATTCCGAGATACATGAACTTAAAATTGTGTCAATTATCATGATCTGCATATGGCGCCGCGTGAAAAGCAACATAATTTTTTAAAAAATATATGTTTCCAGACTACTGGATTCGAATTTTTTTTCAAAAATAACATTACAATATTATTACGGACGCGTTAAAAAAAAATCGAGGTGTGCCCATATATTTTTGAAGATATTACGAGTTGAAGGAGCTTCGAACCTGCAACATGCCCCCCATCACGCCTCACCATTAAGAAACGGCGATCTGTGACGTATTCCCTTAAGAGTGAGCGATCGTAAACCTAGACAAAAATCAGAGGTACCTATTTTAAGCAAAAGTTGTTGTAGTACGCTGTTTTTACAATTCGTTTTATTCTGAAATCGAGAACGTATAGCTACAGAATTGTAATCGTCGGTATTTAACTTGTTGTCATTTGCACATGTTTCTCGTGACATATACGTCAAAGCGTTAACGTATAAGATTTTTTTAAGTCAATTTGGATGAGATTTTCGGTGATGCCGAACGACTTGCCACAGAAATTGCATTTGTACCTTGTTTTTCATTCAGCAACCGTTATACTTTTCTATGAGAGCCACACCACGCTCGGCAATAATCGCTTATCGAAAAATCAGCAACTCAAATTATTCGGCAACTTGCTCAGCCCTACCTAAAATTTTATCAACAGTGTTATAAAAAAACATTCTGCGTTAATGATTCAAAGTACAAATGTTGAAAAAAATGCTACAGGGCTGTATGTGTGTTTTAACGTATGTAATAAAAACAAGCCGCTTCGCGGCTCGTTGGGGGGGCTCTGCCCCCCAAACCCCCCGAAAAATGTCCCTTCGGGACATTTTTAAGGCACTCACAAATTTGTAGGCACGTCGCGCTTTGCGCGCCGTCCAAGCTGTACGCACGTCGCGCTTCGCGCGCCGCCGGAGCTCGCACGACGCGCGCAGCGCATCGTATCAATTGTATCGATAATACTTAAAAAACAAAAAAAAATTATGGTAATGTGAAATGTTTTAGTGAAATGTGAATTTTTTAACGTGTAGTGTGAATTAAAAAATAAAAAAAATAAAAAATATTAATGCGAAAAAGATTTTTATGTGGCAAAAAAGGTAAGAATCCCATATTATGATTAAATATTAGTATATTTTTTATTGAATTTTATTATATGTAGTATGGAAACGTTGTTTTTGAATTCTTTTTTTGTTTTTTGATGAAAAACGTTTTTATAACCTCTAAAATTGACAATTTTTAAGATTAAAATTTTTTTTTTATTATTTATTGAAATGGTGTAAAATTTGTCGAGTTATGTATATATTAAATAATTTATGTAGACTGTAAAGAATACATAAATTAGTTTGTAAATGCTGTTAAAAGTTTTTTGTTTAAGTTTAAGTATGACACCGGAGTCCGATATGTAAATTTCCAAACCAAAAAGGAGATATTTTTAAGTAATTTATACTTAATTTGTTGATAATATTGTTATTAGGTTTTTAAATGGTTTCAAATTTTCAGGGCTTCATGTTAGAAGTATTCAGAAAGTAACGCCGCCAGGTATATTGAAATTCGTTCACCCGTATTGAAATTGGAGCATGACACGGACGTCTGACCGACTAAAAGATTTATAAAAGGTAATTTTTTTTTGTTTTTTGCTATAATGTTTATAAACATAAACTTCTATTTGTTTAATTGGTTTCGGATGCTCCAGGCTGTTTGTCAACGATACAACCAAACTTCATAGCAAATTTTAGCTGCGTTGGTTGATTCGTTGCAAAGATATATTATGACACGGACGTCCGACAGGAAAAATAGTCATTTTAATAGGCACTTCTTACGTGTAAGGAGTGAGTACCTAAAAAGTGTAAACGTAATTTGCACATTGCTTCCTCATTCTGTATAGTTCTTCGCAAAGCTTTCTCTATGAGAAAACTTGTTAACCAATGTTGTCTTCCTTGTAGCGAAAGCACTGTGAGGTAGTGTAAAATTGTTTGAACATACAATTTAATTTATTTTTTGTATTATCTATTATACAGTGTTTGGTATTAAATTTAGTGAGAATTGATCGAGGCCAATAACATTTTATGCGACTTCAAAAAATGTTATCTTACAAAAGACAACCGTTAAGATCTCCCAGTGACAGATTTTGAGCTATCGATCTGATCTCTGATATGAAGTAGGTGTTTCTGTACAAACTCGTTACCGAAACGTCAACGATTAAAGGTGTAATTATAATTTGTACATTGATTCTCATATTTTGCAGACATTCACAATGCTTACTCTGTGAGGGAGCTGAAATTGGTCAACGAGCTTACAGGGACCTTTGTGAAGGAATGCGAAAAATGAGGAAGCAATGTGGAAATCATATTCGCACCTTTATTGCTCAATATCCCGCCTCTATTTTCAATTTTTTCGATCGCTTGCTCTCGAGTTCTACCAAGTTTATAGGTATACATTTCTGGCGAACGGTGCTTGGCAACTGATTTATAATTATTGTCAATTAAGTCACCGGTCACGATTTTTTTGTCAACATTCCCCATTCGCGAGGCGTCGTGTTGTATCGCAACCTTGACTTTTGATTAGTGGGGTATGAATTAAAAAAAAGTTTTTTGCCAAAAAACCATTTTCGTAAATAATATAAAAAGTTCAGCTTCCACCAACTAGACCTTTTCATTTCTGTATAAGAAGACGCCACGACAATGCTGCGCGCTGGCAATGCAGCCAAAGAGGTGTCTTTGGGTTTTATAAAAAAGTGACGGATAAATACACCACTTACGATTTTTTGCGAATATTCTCCTTCCGCGATGGGTAATATAAAATCACCGTTCACGCTTTTCTCCGGTGGAAGACAATGAAAAAAATAAAAAAATACAAAATGAAACCGCGTTATCCATATATAGCATATATACTAGTGGAGCTGTTGGCTCGCGCTTATAGACCCGTTTATAGACTTAAGCCATTATTATTCCAAGTCCCTTTACTTCACGGTCTTATTATTAGCCAACTTCACTCTGAACCTAATTATTTGACACCCTCCCCCTTCGATTCATGTACAAAATCCTTTCATATTATAGAGAGATATATACATATACCTATACATATATTCTCGAGTTTCGACGATATCAGTTTGTTTATCTATTAAAAAAATACTACAATAAGGTGTTGGCGAACAAAACTTTCTTTCTTGCAAGCAATTCGTAATTTATGAAAAATATATACCCAACCAGGCTAAAAAAATCATCGGCTCCTACGATTTACGATAGCATATGTCTAATATAGAAAAGACCATGACATTTTCACACACAATAAATTATTTTCGAACCTATGTGCGACGCAGCAGTGGCCTTTCCGACTTTTGAATAATTGACAACCGTCAATAGAGCAGTTTCGAGTTGTAACGTTTGCTCTATATGCGCATTGGTCGATCAACACTCCTGTATCAGCCGATGGCAAGTAGATGAAATTTTCAGCCAGCTGGAGATAATTTGCTGTTTTGCTGTTTTGCTGTTTTGCTGGGAAACCATCACCCGGTAACCGCGGAGACCGGAACGCATGGATGATAAGTTCCCGAATGACTCACCGTACTGGAATAGGTCGAGCGCTGGTATCGCGTCGATCTTTCCCCACCATGAAATTTTTCACCTGGGATGATCGTTGGTCGAGCGTCCCTGAACAGCAGCGGGGCCCGTCATGGGGCCCACAGTAGTTATCGTACCTGCCCAACGCTCGTGCCAACATCACTAAAGTTTCTCCGTTCTCATAGTGTGTTTTTCATTTAAAAACGCACCATCCCGACGAACTGAAATCCACACATTCCACTGCCGAATCATTCCGTGATTTCCTACTTGCAACCACAGCGCGTTCACCAAAGAAATTAAATAAAAGTTCTTTTGAAGAATTAAATAAAGAGCTTTCTCTTGTTTATATAAATCTAATTGTCGAGAATCAGTTCGCGCTAGAAGACGGGGAAAAACGTCGGTATATTCCTCACTCGCGACTCGCCATAGAGTCGACCCGAAATGAGGAAAATTTTCTCGGGAAATGATGGAAAGGTGACGTGATAGCGGCCACAGGTGGTGAAGAAGAAGCAGAAGAAGAAGAAGAAGAAGAAGAAGAAGTTAGCTAGAGCGAAAGGCGTGACAAGCCAGGGCTTGACGAACGTGACGAACCTGTGAATTGTGTGCGCAAGAAAAATTTAAAGAGACAACACTCGTTCGATAGAAAGATTATCAAGGTGTTCATGAAAAGGACAAATTTTAGTTTTATGTCGTTTGCCGTTATGACGTGGTTCTGGTGGCTGCTCCTCGTGCTGGGTGTCAGAGAGGTGAGTACTTCGTGTTATGCATCTATCGTTAAACAACCAAACAAATAAAACAAAAGTTTATATCATTGAAGCTGCTCAAAATAGCTGAGGAAAATAATTTAGTCATAAACAGTTTTGTAATCGTCCTTTTGCTTTCGCATAGAGGAAGCTTTTATTAAAAAAATTTCTTAAATGTTTTCTTCAACAATTTAAAACAGCGTATAATCGTATTTCGCTACTATCACGTTAAGAACGCCGCGTCTTTTTAACGATACACTGATGCACCATCAAATTGTACGAGATGTTTTCAAAGATTTAATATTTTTATTCAACACATTTTTTTTATTTGTCTCATTCAATAATTGAATTGCAATAAACATGCAAACGTTCAAAATATATTTTTCAGAAATATAATTTTTTTTTTTATATACATTTTACTTTCACGTCGTTTTGTATCCTCACAACGCTGAAACTTTGCAATAGCCGTACGTCGGTTCAACGATACCCGTAGAATTACCGGAAATTGTTTTCTTTCCCGCAACTTATTATTTCCAATCGACTATCGGAAGAATAATTTTTCCCGCACTCCGAGAAATTGAAAAAGGTATCATCGATCTTACCATCCGTTATTCCGCGTTGGCAAAACGGAAATGAGAAATTGTATAACATTACATAAGATTGTAACGTCTACTTTAACGCTTCAGCGAGTTCTAACGTTACGAGAAGCGTGTATATTCTTCGCTGTTTACAATATATGTATATATTATATGGAAATATCAATGTCGCAATGTTTCGATGAAACTAACGCACAGTCATCTCATTCGCTATTGTTGAAATTATTCATCGATATGTACTGAAAGTAGTGGTAGAATCTCCAGGGAGTTCGGACGTAATACGCCCAAACCTTATCAGTAATGATAAGGTAATGATAAAAAATATATGCGTATTAGCTAAATTTCCATATCCATGTACTACACCAATTGCAACAGTGCAAAATCTTCCATACACAGAGATTGCGAGGAACTCTATAAGCTATATGCTCATGTTCGGCAAATTCATAGTTATGCGGTTTTCTTAAGCTATGCACAAAGACCGTCTCACCCTGAGATGACGCCGACGATTCCAAGAACTATGGCGCCTACGCTCACGGCATCTACCCACGCGTATCATCACGTATGGACACCGATATTTATTAACGGCTAGATACTTTTTTTTCTTTTCCTTTTTTTTTAAACGTTCTCTCTCGCTCACACTGCGCCGTACTCAGCCTCATCCGTCAAGATGAAACGAGACACTCGCAGTATAATTGGATAGAGAAAAATTAAAATACAACAATACACCTAATCGAAGGCATTAAAAATAATTAATTTTATCACCTATATAACATATCTGAATATCTCTATCCGCTCTCTACGAAAGGTTCACTTTCGCGCAGAGATACACCCCATATTGATCCTAGAGCTGTTCTTTAGTTGACTGTTCAAGTGCCGTGTTTGCTACGTGTGTAAGAAAACAAAAACCTCGATTTTCAGGAAAATTTTTATTTTTCGAAAAATTTGACGAATAGTACATAATACATACCGAGCAGTAATTTTAATCCATAATTATATATTAAATTAAATCGATCTATAATTTTTTTACTGTATAATTTCAATAATCCAATGCTCCGGTTGATTCGTTACTGAATGTAGCACAGGAAATAGGCATATTCGTATCGTATGGTTGAATTGCGACATAGTGCGGAATCACACATCGTCGTACATTTTCATCTATGTACTAGCTATGTTTGCTTCCCACTCTAGGCGCGCCCCGCCCCCCCCCCCCCCCCGCCCCCACCGTTCCCTTCTGTGCGCAAAACGGAAATACACCATCTATTCTGTATTCTGCATCGCTTGTTTGTACCACAGTATATATACCGCAGAATTCCGATCGACGTCCGTTGTCATCGCAGCATCGACTCAGTTGTAATAAAAGCTGGCAAGGGTACAGGTTACGTCGCCTCAAACCTGATAATTTTGTAATTCTATTGCCAAGTCAACAAATCATCCGAAAGACTTGGAAAGAAGGTATTAAAAAGAAAAGAGAAAAAAGAAAAACCCCACGAGAAAAAGCTTGTGGGTGGTGAATGATTTAATGCGGTTCGAATGGCTACGACCTCGGTACCAAATTGCAACGGCAGAAAACGAGGGATCAGTGTGTGAGGTAAAGAGGATTTGTCTGCCGTCCGGTTCAGCTCTCTGTGTTGCACATGTAACAGGAATACCCGACCCTCGATCCTCTTATCCCAGACGATTCTGGACCAGACAGTCAGCCGGCCAACCCCGCCGACACCGTCGTAAAAGATCCTTCCTTCTCCGCCGGACTCGAGCTCGCGAATCTCTCCACGGCATTGACGGCGAGTCCAGACGATGAGAAAAGGAAGTACCAGACAAGAAAGAGGAACAAAAGAAGCACAGTAAAGAAGTACACGGTTTTGTATTATAGACACAAGGCAATGTATTATTTCCAATGCAAAAAAGTCTAGCGATTTAATGACCGGCAAATAAAGAAACGTCAGTCTGGTCTCCTATTCGAGTTGGAAAGCGAGATCGTATTAGCTTCTCTCGTCAATTTATTATTTTTTCATCGTCAGCGGTTCCGATTATCTTCGGTGGTGTGTCTTTAGGAGTTTCGATGCGCATGTTGGTAGGATTTCTTCAAAGCAAAACCAGTTTTCGCTCGACCGGTGGAACTTTCGACTTTGCTGTTGCTGCAGCCTACTTCTTGTTTTTGTTTGCGCTTGATGTCGGTGAACCACCGCGGGGATGAAGGAGCGTGCGAGACGACGACAACTACGGCAACGACGTGAAACGACAACTGCCTCGTTAAAGGTACAACGACACCATGCCCCCAATGACTATTTCCTTGGCTGAGTGTGTTAACAAAGGAGCCACTCGGAGGTGAAAAGCCAGAGGTATAATGCTTCGTTAGGTAGCACGAGATCCGATGGATTAACGAAGGGAACAAGTAAAAGGCACTGTGTCAGCATTTCTTACTGTGTTTGTCGAGCGACACATCATTGAAGCTTTCAATCGTTATGGCAACACTTTTATCATTAATCTGTGATGATTTATTGTCGACCCATTGTTTAACAGGTTTTTAATTTTTTTTTGTTTAACTCATGTCTGTTCGATCTGTTCGTCTAGCCTCGTCTGGTGAAGATATTTTTAATAATGTCGCTCAAGAGTCATCTTCGCAGGGCCTCAAGTTTGCAGCAATTTTATTATCGATAAAGCCTATTTTCGGACCGCTGTCGAGATTATACCATACTATGTACCATACCAACGGAATTATATTGCACACAGCAAGCCTTTGATCTTCGTTAGTTTGTGCAAATTGAGCGGGGCCGTTACACGCTGACGCTTTATATAGATTGTTCTGTCAGTATGGGCTTTTGCTACAGTTTTCCGTGGCACGCTGGTTGCTCTCTTTCATATTTCTGTTTATTACTATATATCTGTGCTTCACGGTTGTTAAGCGTGTAGAGAATACAGCCTTCCAACCTCGTCCGGTATCTAAACGTTAAAACACCAGTTGGTAGTAGTTGTTGTACAACATAGTGTTGTTACTATTGTTGCTGTTGATGCTGTTGTACCATGCTGGATGCAAGAAATGCAAGGATTCAACATGAGTGCATCGAAGATTTTTTTTCCAGCGTGTAAAATTAATAATTGATTTTTTTTCCAATCCTTCAATTGTCGCTACATTTTTTTTAAATCACAATGTTTTTGTGCCCGTAATTGTTTCAATAAAATCGATGGTGAGTTGTATCATCCGTATTATTTTTTCAGTGAGAAAACCATCCGAACATTAAATATGTTAATCTTATACTATATAACTTTTTCAGATGTTACACTGCTCATTTAGGCACATTTATATCTCTACCACTCACAACCCTACCATATTAGAACTCCACCAAAATCTCAACCACTAAAGAAAAAAACTCTCCCGGAATAAAAATAAAACTCCCGGAATTTGAAATAAAAATTCGGGAAGAGTTTTATTTCAATTCCGGGAGAGTTTTTTTTCTTCGGCGGTAGAGATTTTAATAGAATTCTAATACGGTAGAGATGTTTGGGGAGAGATGTTTTCTGGTAGAGTTGTGAGTGGTAGACATATAAATGTGCCCTCATTTAGACCTTTGAATCCTGCTGTTGTCATTTTCCATAAAGTTCAAAGTTCAAAGTTCAAAGTTCAAAGTCAAAAGTCAAAAGTCAAAAGTCAAAAGTCGAAAGTCGAAACTTCTTAATTTGAAGTCATTTTCGGGGTCTGTCGTTTAAGACCCATAAAAATCCCGTTTTATAAATTACGCATTTTATATTTATTTGATTTGTTGCTTTGCTAAAGTTAACAAGCCTTCGCTTCATCATAGACAAAGATTTTTTGTGAATCAAATAATTCGATATATTGCTTTCTCATAGAGGAAGCTATGATTCCGTTTAAAAAAAACGCGAAACTTTAACGTCAGAGTATTTAAAATAGTCTAAAACATCGAGTAATGCGATTATTAGCTGGCGTACGGATGTATGTGTGTGCACGTGTGATCATATCGTATCGTTTGAAAAAATAAGCTTTTTATCAGAGGAAAAGTTTGATCAATAATAAAAATTGGAGCATATTGAGACTGTCGGACGGAATAGGTTCTCCTTTGGGAGAAACGTGGTCGTGTACTGTATTAGGAAAAATTGCTGGCCGACTCAGGTTAATAAGTTTAGCGTGACAAAATACACCAACCTTGCGCTTTTGATGAAAACGGATGTCGAATCTATGCTCGGCGCGAAGAAATACATAAAGTTATGGATTTCAAATTTTTTTTCGATCTGTCAATTTTTACTCAAGAAGTCCAAATGACACCGCTTTATCTAATTCTTTTAACTCCGTCATATCCATCGTCTTGTGTATTTCTTGGTGTAGAACATGATAGGCACCTAGGTTTTTCCGCGATGCCATCGGGAAGCAAAGAAATCGCTGTTTGAAAATACGCAAAATCACCCATTATAGCAACTTTGGCTATATAAACCGAATAAATTTTTATATAATATAGTTATATAATGAATAATATGCTTATATTATATATAATTCAAACGGTTAGATCGATTCTCTTGAAATTTTAATGGGATATCGGGTGATCATATCCCATCTGTGTACACGTTTTTAGCAAGGTAGCTAAACAATTTCGACATTTTTGAAGAAATTAAAAATGGCGTACAAAACAAACAACTGAACACTTTTGGATGAAATTTTGCAGAAACATTGAGTAATACCCACACATACTGTGTGTGTAATCTCAGCTTGATCAGTCGAACCATTATCGAGTTATAGAGGTTGAATTTTTCGCACACGCACACGCACACGCACACGCACACGCACACGCACACGCGCACGCGCACGCGCACGCGCACGCGCACGCGCACGCGCACGCGCACGCGCACGCGCACGCGCACGCGCACGCGCACGCGCACGCGCACGCGCACGCGCACGCGCACGCGCACGCGCACGCGCACGCGCACGCGCACGCGCACGCGCACGCGCACGCGCACGCGCACGCGCACGCGCACGCGCACGCGCACGCACACGCACACGCACACGCACACGCACACGCACACGCACACGCACACGCACACGCACACGCACACGCACACGCACACGCACACGCACACGCACACGCACACGCACACGCACACGCACACGCACACGCACACGCACACGCACACGCACACGCACACGCACACGCACATCCGAAAAATGCTCTAAATATAATTTTTCGACGTTTTGGAACATTCTGAACACGTTTTCATAAAAATCTCAAAAACATTTTTTTCACCGTAACAAAGCTTCCTCTATGACAGCGGTTCTTAACCTGCGGTCCATGGACTCCCAAAATACACGAGGGACCCCCTGTGGACCCCCACGGGTAAGAACCACTGCTCTATGAGTAAGCAAAATTAATAGAATGTAAAATTGAAGACCGCGTTTTCGTTCGCAAAATTGCATTGGATAAAAAAATTGGCTCAAGAGGTCGTAAAATTGGACTCGTGATTGTACATCTGCATAAAGATGGAGATAATGAATATATGAATTCGCGATAAACCTTCTTATTTTAGGACAATGCTTGACTACACTTATGTGTAAGACTACCACGGGACCGCGCTCCGTAATGAAACCCAACTATCAATCGTCCGAAATAATTTTATTTTTATTTTTATTCCTTCTTCGTTCATATTTTTTCGATAACACAGCTTTGACTCAATAGTCAATAGTCAGTTTGACACAAGTGTCGATTTTCAGGCTCTATCATCGTAACAACTTGCGCACTTGTTGAAACCTACCGCACCATACCGAGCGTGTCTCAGACGAGGTGAGTCGCGCGCGATCCATAATGCTCGTGTTCGATCGGTACAGCGCCTTATCTACTAGCGCATCGTTTATCGATCATCGAACCGCTCGCGCCTCTCGCACCCCGATCCGAGCTCTTATTTATCTTCTGACCATTTACTATTATACGATATCTGAGATGCTTTCCAATACTCCTAGAGAGCGCGTGACCGTGCAATGAAGACAAGAATCTTCACGGTTCGGGTGTTTCCCTGACAGGCACTACGTCGGTAATCGTAGTAATTTAATGTAATTCACTTTCGCCTCTCGATAAAGCCAAAGCTCCGGCCGGGGGCTGGCTTGCACTCTAGCTCTGAACGGAATCTTCAAGTTTGTGAGAAACCCGTGCTAAATCATAGGAGCTCGTAAATCGACGTTTTTCAGCGTTACCGCGATGTTCTCTTGTTTGTTCCAGAAGAATTAAGTCAACGGGGAATTCTCCGCAGTTGATTTTTCAATACATTCTTTTTCTTTTCTTGCGTGGCTGGAGGATTGTGGTGACGTGCGTCATGTCGACCTACATGCAGAGTTGTATTATCAGCACGAAATTTCTGTAATTTGATGGAAATGCTATTGCCGAACTGATTGGCAGTTAATTAAGGTGAATAAGATCTTAAACTGAGACTGCGGCACAATACTGAATCCGGTTCACGATTGGTTCGATACATGGGATTAAGTTGTAATCACCATCGTAGAATGAACGGATATGCGATGAGCATTGAAAATTGAAAATCAAACGAAGTCACCTGTAAGTTAAAATTTTGTCCCGCAGATTTTTCTCCCTGTTTCGTCGGAAACGGTTTTGTCTTCAAGTCATCTCCGGCTTTAACGATAGATTGTGCTTTTTTTATCTTAACCTGAAGATCTGAGCCGTATAGGAATAGTCCAGTTTTGAATCTTACGACGTACACCTGAACGGTTTGTTTATTCCTGGAGAAATAAAGGCTCTTCCCGCAAGAGATTTTTTAAAATGCGCTGCAACTAATAACTTCCCGGAATTACAGAGATTTTCAATGAGCTGTAGTCGGTCGATTCCTTTCTCGCTGTTCATTAACAGCGACGTGATAGCTGTACTCAAGGCGACCATAGCCGAGTCAATAATTTTTTGGGATTGAACGAAGGGTTTATCTCTCTTCGCTGTAACCTCCGCGAGAGTTGCCTCGATCTTGAGGTTTAACTTTGGTGCATCCAAGTGACAGTTTTCCATATTTTTTTAACAGCCCTTTGAGCATGTCTTTTTTATGTTAGACGAGATTCAACCTTTCCAACGTTGCGCTAAGTCTTGTTATAGCGCAAAAGGACGTGACTCATGCTAACCTGGGTCACCGCCCAGAAACTTCAAGGTTTCTTCGTCCATCGAAGAAACACGTAGTGTAGTCTCCGGAATAGTGGTTTTCCCCAGATGCCTCAACATCCACGGTCTGTGATGGAGAAACACTATCCGCAAAACTAATCTGTATATCACTAGGCAAATACTGAATCTATACGTAGCTAAAGTATCTATCGAAGAACCATTTGACATCCTCGAAGGCTCCTGAGCTCGGTCGGACGGGATCTCCACTTCATCGTTGACTCGACTCTTCTTTCTTGAAGTTCCTTTATTTGGCCCAAATAAAAAGCGTGCAAAGTGATTTCCACAATTACTTCCTCATGTTTTACGTTTTTGCACATAACTTCCTCTATGATCAATTCCGTTGTTCCATTTTGGCTTCCTCATAGACGAAGCTGGAAATAAAAAATAATTTTCACAAAAACAAAAAAATTACATTACACACCCCAAAAAAATTCCATACAATATTAAAACAATGACGGCAAAACTGTCAAGGTGACATGTCATCGTTTCAAAGCGGTATAAAATTGTACGAATTGAAAGTAGAATTGAAACAACATTTTTTGGTCTCTGGCAGCCCGCAAGCAAATTTTACTTGAATCAATGATATTTTTTTTTGTGTATGAGAAAGCGATTAAAAAAAATTTCAATTTCCAACTTTTATGAGGAAGCGATATGAAAATTTCAAATTTCATTCAACTCCTTTTAAGGCAATTTTTAATCGATTCTTCAGCGCTGTTTACGACCCTATTACTCATGTTACTCTATGCGTGATATTTGATTCTGAAACTCGTGTCAGGCGCAAAAAAAAATTTCAAAAAATTGCACATTTTTAAAATCCCATAAACTTGAAACGTGTTGATCAATTTTTGCCAAATTTAATACGAAACATTGTAGAGTGTTAGTCCATTTCCATGCCAAATTTAATCTCGATACTACCATGTTTACTCAAATTCGACAGTTTTAAATAATTTTTCAGAAAAATCAAAATTCCATAAAATCTGATTGCTGCGGTAGATTTCGGCCAAATTCAATACCAAATGTCTTTGTTCATAGTATTGTATTTATACGCATTTTTAGAACGATAGCTCGACATTTACGAAAGTTAGACATTTTTCAAAAATTACGAATTCGCGTAAAATCTCGAAACGGGCCTCAATCTTCATGAAAATTACACCGGAGGAAGAGACGTGATCACTCTAGTAGTGTACAAAATTTCAACCCGCTATCTCAAGCCGTTTCCGAGTTATAGCCATTCTAAGCGATGCGCGCTGTCACGCACGCACGCACGCACGCACGCACGCACGCACATACATCCGAACGCCAGCTAAAAATCACATTTCTCGACGTTTGCGACCATTTCTAGTACGCTGACATTAAAATCTCGAAAAAAATGTTTTCACGAAAACATAGCTCCCTCTATGAGGAAGCAAAAAAAAAAAAAAAAACACGAAAAAGTTAACTGGATGCCACGTAAGAATTTCGATCAGTTAAAGAGAGAAGACATCTTTTGCTAAAATCAGGCTTAATCTCCACAAAATAAATCAAAGCAGAGTTGACCAAAATACTTGAAGTACTTCAAGTGCCAGGTACTTGGCACTTCAAGTATTATAATACAATTCAAGTACTGTTCTTGCGGTAACTTGCGGTAGTTTTTGCCGACTGAATCTGTTTCACCTCGCCTTAAATTAAACATCGGTATCACAAAACGTTAAAAAAAAGTCGCGGTGACAGTTTCCTGGAAGATTCAGATTTTGGCGGGCTCGGGATTTTTCGGTCGAGTGTAATAGCGACAACAACGTAAAATCGTGCGGCAGCCGGTCGTAACGGACGCGGCAGCGTCCCGATCTCGAGGCGGCTCGAGTAGTCGCGTGCGATCGGTTGGCGCTGTGTATTGGCAACCACGCGGCTCATGTGTGTTCCTTCACAGTGCCACCGTCAACGTCGTTTCGTGTGCGTACACCCTGAGACGTAGTGAAATCTAGTGGTAGCAGGCAGTACTACGTGCTAATCTCGAAGGACAAGGCACGAAATATAATACAATACTAATGTTAGCGCTGAATAATGTGATTTATCTATAGCCAATCGAAGAATCGTTTAATGTTGTAGCACGATTTCTCAATGCCGAAAGTCGTCTACGTAATTCTCGAGTTTCTCTCCCTTTTTACTTTCCCGTACGGGATGGGCGCCAGGTGCACCGAAATGCACCGAGAGAGAAACCTAACAGTCCCGGCTAAACTGCTGTCATCTCGAGGGTAGAGTGGCTGGATAAGCGATTAAAGGTTCGGGCGGATTTACGAAACACACACACGCACACACACACACACACACACACACGCACGCACGCACGCACGCACGCACGCACGCGCGCACGCGCGCACGCGCGCACGCGCGCACGCGCGCACGCGCGCACGCACGCGCGCACGCACAGACGGTCGCGCCTCCCGGACTCTCATATTGTATCACGCGTGATATAAGAACAATCTCACACACAAACGCGCGGCGTGGCTGCCACAGCACAACGCACTCTCCTTTACCCTGTCCAAATTAATGCGACAATAATTACATTCACCCGGCCCAATCGATGCGCCAATAGTAAAAACACACTCACGGAATCACGCGCTAGAGACGTCCGCAAGCGACGACACGACGATAAGGCGACTCCCCGTGAAAGCTTCCAAGGCGACACTTCATTAAACCCTCCCGCAAATTACTAAGTTTAGGTTTCGAATTTCACTTTTTTTTCCCGGAAAAAAAAACCTCGACGGCTTCGAGTAAGACCCGAGACTCCGGACGCCTGCAACTATCGATGCGATGCGTCGACCAATCAAATGACCAATCAAATCGAAGATCTTCCCAAATGATCATTTCTTATCGTTGACCACTCCGACAGTGGGGAGGTAGAACGGCCGAATCCGATACTCCAGTTCGAGCTTTCCCGGCTCGCGGCTCCAAACTTCGACCTTCACGTCTGTCGCTCTCCTCGATCGGCGCTCTCGTCCCGTCGTACATGAAAATTTGTCACACTTAAATTAATAAATATTCTATTTTACCAGCTATCCCCTGCGGTGTCGCCTCGTGTGAGCCCGAACGAGCCGAAAATTATGGCGCAAAATTTTGCCGCGCTACAATGTATTATTTCAATACGAAGCTTTGTTTCCCACGCTGCTCTAGAAAATTCTCCAACACGCGATCTTATTGAAATCTAGTCACGTCTGACTTGCATGGAAATCACATTTATATGTGTGTGCGTATTATTCAGTCGCATAAATCCTCTTGTCCTCTTAGCGACGACAAGCGTTCGATGATATATATATAGTCTGTCGACGAGTGGTTACAGCTTAACAGGCTCGGGCGATTTTCCCTTTCGTTAGTCAACTTATACCGGTGTAATCCTCGTCGGGACGTTCGTCCAATTTCATTTATGTATATATATATATTCTCATTACTATGTTTCCGTGTCTGAGATTCTGCATAATGCTTCAATGTTACCGATTCAAATGCGTGCTTCTAGCGCTTGTTCGTACAAATGACGATTAATGCCTCGAGAATATCACGCCTATAACAAATGAGCAGGTCTCCGGTGTATGTCTCTAACTGCCACTAACTGTTGATCGAACAATGAGATAGTTGACATACGGGTCTTCTCACGTTGCACGCTAATACCGTCTATACAGTCAGCGGTAAGCACGCAGGGTAACCGAGGAATCTCCCGAACGGTGCAATTTTTTTCTTCCGTTTTGGCGTGGAGAAAATTCCAAGCGTTAATCCTCCCCGCAAATTGTACCTACTTGCAACCCTTGCACTCTCATAGATCGCGAAGCGATCTTCAGGCAGTTCATTTCATTTTTATCTCGTTTTTTTTCCCAAACGATCCACGATTCATCTCGAGGATAGCCTTTTCGAAACTCAGGTTCAAATGTTAATTTTTTATCTCCAATGATTGAACAAGAGTACGGCGAGAGAGGGTACAATGCGATTGCGGCGAACGTGATAGTGTCCGTGAAACGAAAGTGTGGGTCATTATGGACATTGAAAGTCATGCCTGTTGTTCGTATACGTTTCTCGATTTAAGGGAACGTCGACGCAACGGAAAGCAATATTAATTTTATCTCAGCAGTACGTGATGCAACTTGTAATCTCTCTCCCTCCTACCGTATGTTGTATCGTGGCATTTTCAAGGCACGTTACAATTTCTCCTCCTTCGGCATGGCTTAGAGTTTGTCCAGCCAGCAAGGGGGGGACATCGAGCGAATTTAAGAGCCAAATAATAGATTTGTTAGGGAAAAGTGATCGTGAATCCGATTCGTCGAGTCGACGGGATAATATTAGGCGAAAAAGAATTCGTATTAATCAGTTTTTAATATTATTTTTCGAGCACCTTAATCTGGAGAAGAAAAATTACCGGAATTGAAATCGTGGATCGAAGGGTTTTAAACCCCCGCGATTGGAAGAGGCGTTCCTCGCGCGCCCCTCTCGTTTCCGAACATTCGGCCGGCGAGCCGGCCGATCGACACTTATTGTCTGGACTTTGTATTGTATATACGTCGTATAGTTTTGTGAAATTGTAAATCGTCGAAATTCGTTGTCAGCTGTTCGATTTCTCCCGAAGGACGCTCTAAAAGATCGTCGTCGTGGGAACAGCGATAGTTTTCCGGTGGGTGGTTATTATCAGAGTAGTGATAAACTCCAAAATGTGCTGCGATAATTGTCGTAGTTTCCGCGGAAAATTTAGTAGTCTATGTACGCAAAATATCGTAGTACTTGGCTTTCCGCCCAGCGAGAGAACTTGTCTCTCGCCGTTTGAATTCGCCTACTTAGTCCGATCGACTCGACAACGAGACGGATTATATAGATTTGTAGTTTCAAGTATTTGTAATTTCGAGTGAAATTGTCGACTCGTTTAGTATCGTTTGATTTGTCTCAGCGTTAATTTATTGGAATTTTGGTAGAAATCGTATGCTCGAGTCCTTGTAAATTTTTAGGCAGCGGTTCACGACCGCTGATTGACAATTATTTAGTTACGTGGGGACGCTTCACGTCCACCGCGAATAATAATAATTGTAAAATTTGTTGAGTTCATAAATCGCCGAAAACCATTTGTGTATTCGATTTTTATATTCGCATTTGTATTAGGCTTTTGGTAAATAATGTTGTGGTGTACAAGTGAAGTCCCGAGCACTTCGGGCATTGCTACAGCGGTTTCATAACCGCTATGCTTAAAATATAGAGACGAGCGGGGACGCTTCACGTCCCCCGCAAAAATGTTAATTTTTGTATTTTAATCGGCAGCGCTTCACCCTGCTGACAGTACGCGGGATCATCACCCCCCATAATCGATTGTAACCGGAAGGATTTATTGTAAATAGTTTAAGACATTGGTTATGTGAAACATGGAATTTATTGAGACAACGGGGTATGGATTTGCGCGGCCATTCGTAGGGCAAGAATTTCGTTCATTTGGAACATATATTAATTGATCCGCTTTTTAAATAATAAAATACCATACCCCCGATTTGTTTGAGATTCGACGGTGTTATTCTTGGGAGGTCGTGTGGCCCCCCGTACGCCCGTACCTTACCCCCTTAAGGTCTTAATGTTCTGAGCTTAGCCGGACAATTGTAACTCGGCTTGGTTTTTCCCGAGATACCAAAAAAACCTGCCGCCCACAAATTGTTTTTCTATCGTCGGTCGACGATACTCAACGCGCCTTTACCCGAGCACACCCGAGTGATCGGGAACCATAAAGGCAACGTCACAATGTGTATGCCTGGGGCCGGTTTGCTCGCGTCGTATCCGAAAGTTGCGTCTGATACGTTACGTCATGGACCGGTAGGACAGCTCACGCGGGCGAAAGTCGAGAACCTTTTTTAGGTAAGCTGGCCTCGCAGCTCAAGCTCATTTAATTATACAGTCACGAAAAACAACAACATGGACAACGTGGACAAAAAAAATGTTAAGACCAGTACCGTTTATGTGTCTTATATCCTCAGCGCAAAATAAGATTTTGCGTTATGCGAGAATTAAAAAAAAAAATTATCGAATCATTTTATGACTGCCTTTTACAAATTTATCGCGGGACATTAATAAAAGTTTAATCTCATTTGGAGGACACCCGCCCGTAGAAAGTATTTATAAATTTAGCAGACCAATTTATGCAGCGCCGCCCAATCTCCTTAGACTTACGTTGATATTGTCAATTCCGTAGATGATAATTCTGAGATAATAGAATAGAATAGAATAGGATTACCACTGTACTGTGGCAGCGAATAACCGAGCTGTAAAAATATTGCATTCTTCCCCACCCTGACCTGTGTCTACGCTGAATTATGTGTAAAACACGTATTAGTGTATACCCACTGCAGGCGATACGTTGTGTTGCTGCTCAATCGGTTCGAACTTGCAGCACTACTAACAGCATGATATATACGGTTTGAGTTGTGTGCGATGAGGGGCGAGGGAAAGAGAAAGAAGATCAACAGATAACGGGCGATGGTGAAAGCGATACGCGAGCGTTTATTGACTGTACCGAACAAATTCCAGCCACAGGTATGTTTGGGCGAATGATAGTTACTCCAATGAAACCCACTCACAAACACGTCGCATGATAATGTTACGTACAGACCTGCGAATAGTGCGTTTGCTCGGTAAGAACCTCAAATTAATCGCCTCTCGAGTCAAGCCCTTTCTTCACCGATCCAGACCTTGCCGTTCGGCCGTGAATGCACCAGGAATAAACGCGCAGAGAATATCAGATGAACGAAGATGCATACAAATATATGTTCCGGCGCTGTTTGCTTAAAATGCTCACAATAGATCTATTGAAATAATGTTTTAAACGTACAGAGTCTTTGACAAAAATCTTTTTATCGGAGAGCTCTGCCTCGGAGGGCTAGAAATTTCGCAGCTACGCTGTGAAATTTCGCTCTGCGTAGATTTGGGTGATGCAGCAGGTTTTATCCGGAAAGTTGTGGCATATTTACACTAGGTTTACTGCTATGCTTACTAATGCTAGAGGAAGTTGATAATATAAAGCCAGACAAAAGAATGGTTTTAAATGTGCGGAAGGAACAAAGAGTTTTTAGTTCGAGGTAAGGAATTGATACTGCTTTGAAAACGAAGAAGACACTATTCGAGATTCGGAAAATGAATATGTATAGTACCCATAGAAGGTTTTAGTAGAGGTGATAAGAGAGCTCTAGCGATCGTAATACAGAGCAACACGAAAGGTGTATATATTGCATTTTCGAGAGTGATAGATTTTATAGTTGAATGTTAGTTGGTATATAAAGAGTGGAGTGAAAGTATACGAGATATAAAGATGAGTATTCGGGACTTCATTCGAGGAAAATATATTTGGGTGATACAATTTAAATGGAAGCTGTGATAGAATAACGAAAAAGAGACTCGACTCGGGAACAATACAGGGTCACTACTAGCCAGACATAGAATTCGTGCAGCGTTGCATCTTGTGTCTCAAGGCGCTGTTGTAGAGAGGAGGAAGGAAGATTGCGGGGGAATGAGTTCGGATAGGCCGAAGAGTTCGTTGGGAGGGAAGCTATATCTTTAGAGGGACGCGTTCCTAGAGAGGGAGCGTTTCAATAGAAAAGGAGTTTTTGGATAGCGCGATATCGGTAGAGTACAGCTGGCGTTACGGCTGATCCGAGATGGTCATTAGCAGCGTAACTAAGTTATCTTCTTTCGAAAATAAACATGAGTATGTTGTTTGCTAAAGATTGCGTAGGACGTAACAAATAAACACTCTCCCTATAGTTCGATGAATTTCAAATGCGACATTTTGACCGAGGAGGATTTATTATTCAGCGAAAGAGGACCAATATGTTAGCACAAAAAACGCTATGATGTCCAGGATTAACGAGAATGTAATCCAGTGGAAAATCTTGGACGTTTCTCATCGCTCAACGACCAAGCAAGGAACCGATTGCCAGAGCGTAAGAACCACCATTGAAATGAGGAATCCGCCATCGGGACAAAGAGACATCCATCGCTTGTTGAAGCGAGGGCGATAATTATGCGGGTGACCGCATCTGTGAACGGGCCGAATCCACCCGCTGCCTTCGTCTCTATGTTATTTTTATTGCGCGTCTCGGAACCGCAGAGCATAGATTGCCCGAGCATGAAAGAGGGAGGAGGAGAATAGCGATGAAGATCCAACGGATGACAGAATACTATAAGAATACCGGACATATATTAGCAAATCACCCGTTAACCCTGCAGTGCCAGTATACATAGTATGTGCAGTCGTTTGAGTAAGAGCTCGTGTAGAACATGCAAAACGCTGATCTGATTTGCTGTTGCGCGTGCATGAGCACCGTGATGATACTTGGATTGGAGTTTATAGCCTCCTGTTTATGATTATTATGATTAAACTCGCACTCCAGGTTATTCTATTAGTATTCTAATTTTTAGTTTTAGTGTTTCCTTTTTAGTTCATTTGTTTTCCTCCAGTTTTATTTATATTATCATTTTTATTATTATTACTTAAAGTTTAATTTTCTCTTATATTATATGATTTCAACTATTTTATGTATCTACCTTATTAGAAATTGGATAGACATTGGAAATTTCCAAAAGCAATCCAGTCGACATTTCCCATATCGTTTTTACCGTCTATAAGAAGAATTTTCAAATTTTCGTTACCACCGGCCCATTTAATTTCATTTAACCTTCGCCAATAATGTTACCAAAATCATGTAGTTTAGTGCCAAACTTTTCAAATCATCTATCCAACTATACGTTTATACGAATTAAACACATTTGCACTTAAGTTCCAACATCGTTTTTCCCCTTTATCAGCAAATTAAAAAAAAAAAATTTAACATTTTCGGCATTTTCGTTCCCGCCGCCCCCCCCCCCCCCCCCCCCCCCCATGTGCGCATCGGGGTATACTGCCAGAGTTACCAACACGGTCCACTACTAAAACGAGGTTGGTTTACCAAGCGTTGTTGAGTAGTACCGTTACCACACTGACTGACCAATGGCTTCATACGGGCCCAGCTCTGGTGGCCAGTACTTACGGCATAACATAAATAGTACTTAGGCCACAATCGTATGAGTATCGGGCATAGACTGGGCCGAGACTCGTCTTAGTATTGCCGAAAAAATGTCGTCAGTATCAGTCCGACATGCGGAAAAGTATTGGTGTTTCACTGCAACGACACGAAAGATTCGTATTGGCTGAAGCATATGACCGACGCACGGCCGACAGTCGTCTGAGTAGAGAGCACGTTTTGCGATTATACTTTTGTTATTTTATCGGTCAGCAAAGTGAATGGCCCACGACGACGAATAACGTTTGGCCAGTACCCGCTGGCGATGTTCACCCAACGTTCAATACAAAATATTGGTAAACAACGAAATTTTGTTTCAATTTGCACGAATACTGAATGCTTTGTTATTATTTCAAATTCCTTTATTATAGTTTTTATCTACAGTACTGTAGTGCTGCGAGCCTAAGTTTCGCCAACATTATTAATTAAAGTGTGAATAAAAAAAAATGAAATAATAAAAATTAGATAATTCAAAGCAATTGGTAAGTTAATATTATATAGACGTGCAGTAGACGTGCAGCTTATATATAAGATTCGAAAAAAAATCTTCAAGATGAGCATAGTAAGTGCAAGTGCAAGTGCAAGTGCAAGCGCAAGCGCAAGCGCAAGCGCAAGCGCAAGCGCAAGCGCAAGCGCAAGCGCAAGCGCAAGCGCAAGCGCAAGCGCAAGCGCAAGCGCAAGCGCAAGCGCAAGCGCAAGCGCAAGCGCAAGCGCAAGCGCAAGCGCAAGCGCAAGCGCAAGCGCAAGCGCAAGCGCAAGCGCAAGCGCAAGCGCAAGCGCAAGCGCAAGCGCAAGCGCAAGCGCAAGCGCAAGCGCAAGCGCAAGCGCAAGCGCAAGCGCAAGCGCAAGCGCAAGCGCAAGCGCAAGCGCAAGCGCAAGCGCAAGCGCAAGCGCAAGCGCAAGCGCAAGCGCAAGCGCAAGCGCAAGCGCAAGCGCAAGCGCAAGCGCAAGCGCAAGCGCAAGCGCAAGCGCAAGCGCAAGCGCAAGCGCAAGCGCAAGCGCAAGCGCAAGCGCAAGCGCAAGCGCAAGCGCAAGCGCAAGCGCAAGCGCAAGCGCAAGCGCAAGCGCAAGCGCAAGCGCAAGCGCAAGCGCAAGCGCAAGCGCAAGCGCAAGCGCAAGCGCAAGCGCAAGCGCAAGCGCAAGCGCAAGCGCAAGCGCAAGCGCAAGCGCAAGCGCAAGCGCAAGCGCAAGCGCAAGCGCAAGCGCAAGCGCAAGCGCAAGCGCAAGCGCAAGCGCAAGCGCAAGCGCAAGCGCAAGCGCAAGCGCAAGCGCAAGCGCAAGCGCAAGCGCAAGCGCAAGCGCAAGCGCAAGCGCAAGCGCAAGCGCAAGCGCAAGCGCAAGCGCAAGCGCAAGCGCAAGCGCAAGCGCAAGCGCAAGCGCAAGCGCAAGCGCAAGCGCAAGCGCAAGCGCAAGCGCAAGCGCAAGCGCAAGCGCAAGCGCAAGCGCAAGCGCAAGCGCAAGCGCAAGCGCAAGCGCAAGCGCAAGCGCAAGCGCAAGCGCAAGCGCAAGCGCAAGCGCAAGCGCAAGCGCAAGCGCAAGCGCAAGCGCAAGCGCAAGCGCAAGCGCAAGCGCAAGCGCAAGCGCAAGTGCAAGCGCAAGTGCACGTGCAAGTGCAAGTGTGCCGAGAGTGTAAAAGCGTTGAGTAGTCCCGGGTCACGGGTTCGAGTCCCCATTACTGACTAAAAAATGTTTTCGAATGATTCCAATGTGTGAAGATAAAAAGCAATTGTGGAATGATAAAAAAGCATTTAGGAGTCACGCAGATTGATGACTATATATTTTTTTATGGATTATTAATTATTTTTGTTCAACGTTGGCGACATCAGCAGCCAATATTGGGTCAACGTCATTTGATAACGTTGGGCCGATACTGGCGATTAACTATGGTCCAATATGATCATTCCAAAGTCGGCCCAGCATTAAAGTAGGGATGTTTCCGTATCTGCTCAGAACTGCCCGCCAGTTCCGACAATACTGGCAACAGTACTGCGCCAAGACATAGCCAATTTGTAATTCGCTCATGGGCCACCATTCCATCTGATATTAATTTTATCCTTATAAATACTCGGCTTCCCATGTGCGAATATCTGTACGGTACCGGAGTTATAAAAACGGCCCAGAACTGGGATAGGCCCGATTGCCAAGTCTCATTTACCAATTCTCGGACAGTATTGGCAAACAACATTATTTACAGTTGCTGAGTCTTAATTGCCGGCTCTGTTCCCGTAGAGATGAAAAACTTCACCACACTCAGGAAAAGGTTTAGTACCGTCAACGAAACTTGGTGTGAATCAACTAAATCCTGCAGTTACGGGTGGCGAACGAAATATACACTTCAATTGACTACAATACTTAGTTGAAGTTTGATCGTATATAATCACTAAGAATGAAGTAAGGCGTAGAAATGAATAAAGATAAATTAAACTAAATTAAACGTGAACCGAATAACACAGTTCACGAGCTTTTGAAATTTAGAATCGAATGCACTGGTCATATCATTGGTCATATCATTGGTCATGTAATTGTACACCAAGCAACAATAGTCGACGTGAGGAAATATTAAAGTGGTTACTAACTTGATTCGTAGTTCTTAAGACAGATACGGCTTATGAAACTTTAGCTGTTAGATAGAAATAAAACCAAGTCAAAGCAGAGTCAGAGAAGCCGACCGTTTTTAATTTTGTTAAAAGAAGGACGTGGAAGAGCGTGTCGAAAGGTTTACTGAAATCAAATAGGATTAAAATGGTGATGGTTTCTGTTGAATGCCTTTGCGAATATCGTCGTCAACTCTGAAGCGGTAGCCGGATTGTCGGGGATCGAGCAGGCCATTGTCGATGATAAACTTAGAGACTAGTTTATGAACAATGATTTCGAGTATTTTGGAAATTTCTAGAAGATTAGCGATTGGTTGTGTATTGGACGCAGACAGCGGAGTCCTAATCTTGGATAGCGGCCTAACGACAAAGGTTCTAAGGTTACAAGTTTACAAGAAAGAGAGAGAGATAGAGAGAGAGAGATTTTTTATATGACTAGGGACAATGACGCGCGCTGCCGCGCGCGAGCGGAAATTTTTTAGCGCTGCAGCGCTCAGTTTGCCCAAGATCTCTAAATTAGTAATTTGATAAGGAAACTACGGATAAGGGATAAGAGATCATCTGTCCATCGATCTACTGAACTTGCGAATTGAAAGGTCACCCATCTAACTACCGAACTCTCGATTTGAACGATCACCTATCCATTTACTGAGCTCTCAATTTGAACATTTTCACTCATCCAACTACTGGACTTTCGATTCGTACGGTCACCCATCCATCTACTGGACTCCCTACTTGAACGGTCACCCATTCATCTACCGAACTCTCGATCTGAATGGTCACCTATCCATCTATTGAACTTTCGATTTGAACATTCAGCCATGCAACTACCGAACTCTCGATTTGTACGGTCACCCATCCGACTACTAAAGTCTCAGTTTAAACGGTCACCCATCCATCTATTGAAATATCGAATTGAAAGGTCACCCATCCAACTACGGAGCTGTAGTTCATCTATGGAACTCGCGATTTGAACATTCTCCTATTCACCTACTGAACTATCGATTTGAACCGTCACCTATCCATCTATTGAACTCTCAATTTGAACATTCACCCATCCAACTTTGGAACTCTTGATTTGAACGGTCACCCATCGAACTACCGAACTTTCGAATTGATCGGTCACCCATCCGACTACTAAACTTTCGGTTTGAACAGTCATCCATCCATCTACTGAACTTTCATTTTGAACGTTCACCCATCAACCTATCGAACTCTCAATTTGAACGGTCACCCATCCGACTACTAAACTGTTGGTTTGAACGGTCACCCATCCATCTATCGAACTCTTGAATTGAAAGGTTACGCATCCAACTACTAAACTCTTGCTTTGAACGGTCACCCATCCATCTATGGAACTCTCGAATTGAACGATCACGCATCCAACTACTGCACTTTAGATTTGAACGGTCACCTATCCAATTACTGAACTCTCGATTTGAACGCTCACCCATACATGTACTGAACTTTGGATCCGGAATCGCCACCAACTTTTTATAGTGGGAGACAAAACAATCACGCGCGCTGTCGCGCGCGAGCGGAGGTTTGTTCACCGCTACAGCGCTCCGCTTGATCGAGATCCCTAGAATGATACAATTTTTGTCGAAAAATTGTAAGGATACCCCCTTCTCATTTTTCCCCTTTCAAAATGGCCAAATTTTTTTTTTCGAGATATCGATTTTTTACCACCTCCATTGGCTTCAAGTGGCCCATTTCCGGTTCAAAACACAGGCAACTTGTATTTTTTTCAAAATTTTAAAAATTGACCATTTTCAGCATAGGGAATCCTATGTTAAATTTTGCGAAACGGCACTTTTTTTTCAAAAAACTTCGAGATTTTGAATTAAAACCTCCGCCATTATTTTCAAGTGGCATATTTATATTTACCAACCGATTTCATTAACAAAAAAATTCTAAAAAAATTTGTTGTAAAAATACCATTTTTGTCGAAAAATGGTAAGGATACCCCCTTCTCATTTTTCCACTTTCAAAATGGCCAAATTTTTTTTTCGAGATATCGATTTTTTACCACCTCCATTGGCTGCAAGTGGCCCATTTCCGAGTGTTCAGTAGATGGATAGATGACCGTTCCAATAGAGAGTTAATAACCTAAGGTGAACTAAAAGTAAACTACGAATAATCTGAAATGTTGCTATTCCATGGAAAAAAAGAAGTAAGAGGAAGATAAGTCAACATGAGATCGCATATCTAGAAATGCGAAATTGAATTAGTGGTTGACATTTTGTACCTAGTGCTGCGAAATTAACCCTTTATAAGTCACACCGCCCGAAACCGTACCGAAACCGTACTAACGGACTCGGAGTGGGGACCACGCGTTGCTATGGTAGAGCCTAAGAGTGGGGATACAGGTGTGACGTATCAAGGGTTAAATTAGTAGTTGGCATTCTGAACCTTGAGAGCAAAAACAAAGTTTGCGAAATCGTGACCATACATTTTCCGATCTCCACTGTGTGAGTCCATCGCGAAAGAACAACATATGTGCTTCTGCGACAGCGTCGACGGCGGTCAAGAGCATCGTTTCTGCGGCCCATAGGGAGAGCGAAGAAGTGCAATGCCATGCAAGTTCCATGCATCAACACATCGAGGCGAGGACGGTCTCTCATGTTCGCTCTGGCCCAGGGTACAAGTTCCTGCCCGTCTTTCGCAGGACATAACTTTCGAAACTCCGCAGGCTCTCTTGTGGTGGGCGAGATATGTTCCCCGAACGGAACAGGTTTTACCGTGCATATTCGAGTGGGAATCGAGAATGAAGTTCGAGTCAAATGAACGGCCCGGGAACGCCTTTCCCAAAGATCCTTATCGTCTGTTGCTTTGGGCGCGGGGCCGCTAGCGTTTAACGATATGAATTAAACATCTGATTACAACTAAATTGAACGGACTCAGTTGCTAATTTCAGCTAACAGTTAAGCAGACGCAAATACTTCCTTTATAGAAAAGTTTGACACAATTTTAAAAAAAGTGCTACAGTACAGTTTTTGTATAACTAAAAAATCTTCGGTATGATAAAATGTGTTTCGATAAATTGACGGCTATTCATATAAATACGTTAATTTACAAATTCGGCCTTGTCAAACGTCTCGAGGATTTCCTTCAGGCTTTGGAGAACAGTAACGAAGAGTAACGTGTATCTGTATCTATCTCATATCCGTGGAGAAGAATCTTCTATACGTCTCAACGAATTAATGTTAAATTTTTAATGCATAAAACTTGTTTGATACTCAAAAAAAAAAAATCACTATCACTTTTTTAAGGTTTGCTAGGGATGTTGTCTATGGAAATAATAAAATTTTATCGCGTAGGTTACTACCATAATATATTTTTATTTTACCTATATTTTCTAATCGAGAGATAGGTGAGAGCCGTCCAAGTAAACTGAGATGCGTGCAATTGAATAGCGTGCTTCTGTTTAATGTTCTGCAATAACATCCTAATTATTATTCTCTTTAGGCTCGGGGTTGTTTCTTTTATTCCTGTCTACTTTTCCTGGCTAAATTGGTTCCTCGATGTGAGACCCTTTTTATCCCTTGTTACTCCTTTCAGTTTCTCTTCCAACATTCCGTCTACTCCTACTCGATCTATCTTAGTATTTATGTAGCTATTACTTTAACTCACAGAAGATCGTTGAAGAATAAAAAGATGAGATTTAGCACGGTCTGAAAGTTGTAACTACCCATACACAGTTCTCGTTTCAACATAGGCACTTTATTTTTTCGGCCGTTATCTATCCTACGCAAGAGATATGATCGGCATATTTTCCTCAGAGAATTCTTTACTCTTTAAATAAAATCAAATGAATTTGGGCCGTTGGGAGAAGTGTTGATTCTTTAAAGTCCGATTAAAATACAGAAAGTGCGGATGAAACTCACAACATCGAAACAAATATAATTGAAAGCAACTCGTCTCTCCAGCGCCTGCTGCCGAGCCAGCAGACAGTCTATGGACGCCTTATCGACCCCTGTGTTTATAACATGGACATAGAAGACCCACCACCAATCTCAAGTACTAGGAGGGGACGCCGCGCGTCGCCGAGCTAGCGAGGCATTCTACGAAGAGTCCCCAAAGCGTGCACATCTCGTCTCAATAATTAAACTTGTATCCAATAATATCTTTTGTCAACCAATATACGATTTTATATTATCCACGGTCTGCGGTTTCTTACATACTTAAGAAGTTTTATATACTTACATCTCACATTACGAAACTAGAGCACGATGTGTCATGTTTTTATTTATTGATTCTATAGCTTTCGAAGAAAAAAAAAAAAAAGTTAGCAATTTTTGTCTACGAAAGGATTTTCTCACGTCTCGTTTCATATATAATTCACCCCTTTCACCCTATCCACCGGTACCGTTTTCATTTAATGTATTAAAGACAATGTATAATAGCAATCTGTAGCGATACCAGCAATTAAATTTGATTAATAAATCTTTCGATCAGAAATTCTATCCACCGAAATGGAACGTAATACATACGTTTTTCTTTATTTTCAATTATTTATTATTATTTTCTCCGCAAAACACGCCGTAGACGTATCTACACAGTATATTATATGAAAATAGTGAGAGAGGATGAGAAGTGGGCGGTCAGGTTGAAATTGAAAGTTGGCGTGGGTTGACAGCTGCCCGAGCCGTTCTCGTTTGAGCTCACTCGAGCGCCTGCCTGGCGGCTTGTGAACCGGTCTCCCGCGACGAGACCCGCAGCAGTTAGGCATTAAGTGGACGTAACGGTGAAGCGTACAAGAAGCCAAGAAAGTATATATACTACGTTACGGGCTTTTCTCCTTCTTTCTTTATTTTCCTCGGTGATGCTGCCACTCCTGCTGATGTCTGCCCGAGACTTCCAGGCGACTCTTCCGAGGAGAACGACGGCGGTGTCTGATAGTCCGTACAGTAGTAGATGCGCCATGCAACCGATCAGACTAGCTAAGGCGCAACTACATATAACGCAGCTTCTCTGAAATTCTAATGTTAATCGAATATCCTGACCGTTTTCCCATAAAATGAAAACGGGCTGCAAAAACCTTTCCGAAATTCCTTTCCCGCTGAGAATTTTCGCGTGAATTTCGTCCTATCCGATTTTTAGCGCGAATACTACTTATTATGTACTGAAAAAGTTATAAAAATAGAATGTCTTGCCTGCTCTCTCGTATACTTACGGATGTCGAAGGCTGTAGTCGTATTTTCCATAGTGATGCCGCCAAAAGACATCGAAAATTGAATATTTCGGTCAGAAAGAAATTCGATCATGTCTGGGACGGATTACGTTGACTCTAACGACGCGAAGAGCAGTTGACTGCATTCACGAATAAAAATTTTCATTTTGTTTACAACAAAGTAAACAAAATGAAAATTCTTATTCGTACAAACGTCCTCATCAGCATTTTCCTGCATTTACGGTCAAGAAGATTTCTATTCCTATCAAACGTTTATCGCATGTGACGCTTTATCAGAACAATCCAAGTCCATACTTGACTTTGATAATATTTTTGTTAAAAATGTTTTATTAAATTTAAGTATTGTTCAAAACAATTATTTCCTGAGAGGTGGCGCACATTAGCGCAGACGGTGATTTTTAGAATCGGTCGCCTCGAGCCAAATATATTCACTCACATCTGCTTGGGCTTACAATTAATTTTTGATAAATCACTCATTAAAATATGAAACAATATAACCTAAACACAAATGAGTTACACAAACTATATTCGTAGATGCCTATTTATTGTTCAGAACGAATATTCTTGTTTTTAAAACCTCTTATGCTCGTAAATATGCTGGTATTAATTATTTTTTGTTATTTTCTTAACAAATACTGAATAGTTGAAATGAGTAAAATAAAAACGTATTTCACAAAATCGCACTCGCAATGCTGCACTTTCAGTAATAAAGTAAAATTATAGTCTTTTAAAACTTTTTTTTGTTTGTTATCACTTTATAGTATCACATCTAATTGATAAATAATGAACTGTAAGAATTCGTATAAACATCACGTAATGTCTGACCAATGAATGTAACCAGAAGACTTGTTAAAGAAAGAAAGAAAAAAAATCGGAAATTTGATTTTGCTTAGTGATATCCTCACCAAAAAGAACTACTGAAGACTACTGAAAAATAATATTGGCAGTACCCAGTAGTTAACTACTTATAAACTATTGTTACGTCAAAACTGTCGATGTTTTTATTTCGCTGAGTTTCACGAACCATCGGTCTGCCAATTTCAGGCGAATGTTCGACCGAATATTGAATCGCCAATCATTGGTTTACCGATGTGACGTCAATATTGGACCATCAATCATCGGTTTTCGCCGCTAGATGGCGATAACCCAAGTTGTTTCTCGCAAACGAAAGTGTACCCGAGCATTGACAACCAATTACCAATTATCGCCTGATCCTCTTGATCGACCTTGGGGCCAATGTTGGGTGCCAATATTGGCAAGTACTTATCATCCAAGGCTCCCTCGATGATTGGCCCAATTCGCCCGCATGTAAATGTTGTCAACATCGGTACTAAGCTTCACCCAACCATTGGCCACATCCGATCACCCTACACGGGATACCGAACACAATATAAAAAACAAGGAACAAAAAATAAGGCGGTGGCCTCGACACCCGTTAATTTTTTGATTCTCGCGATATCTGATCGATGGCCGTAGCCGCGATGCAAGGCCTACGGTTGTCCACCCGCGCGAATGCGAAACCCGCACGCCATGCTTCACAAATTGGATCTCTCCTCCACACGGTATAAACTCGTCGCAGGCGATCTCTCTCGAATACTTCGGCGCCGGTGCGATCGGCGAAAACAAAGAAAACTAAAATACTAATTCCCCGGAACGATAAAGGAAATGCAGAACGACGGTAACCAAAAGTCTAAGTTGCCCGGGACGGAACTTGTCGCCGCGGTCGAGTCGCGGGCACGCTCGACAATTTTGCGTGCTAGAACGGTGGAACGCGTGTCCGTAAAAACCCACAGAGAAAGAGACCTTACCGCGAAAGATGCTATTCGCCGGGATCCCCTTTCCGGTATCGATTCCTCCCTCCGTCCACAGTATCCGTAAAGATCCGTCCCGCAAGCGAGTCTGGCCAAATTCTCCGCGAATCAATCGTGTGGTAGATCCAGTACAAAGGTGTACAATAGAAAGTTAACCCGGCGAGCACACACGTCTATACATCGCTACCGTAAAGAAGAGAGTCCTCGAGGAATTTTTCGCGACACAGCTCGCTATCTCGCTCGCATTCTCTCTCGCTCCCCACTTTCTTCAAATATTACTTGGTGTCCGGTACGTGGCGACGCCCTACGATTATCGCGAAATATCGCACGCGCGAAATTAATATTCGAACGACAGCAACGCTGACGCTCCGTCCGAAATTTCACCCGACGTTTCGCCGGAATCGAAGTTTACGCAGTTCTGTGAGGCGACCAAAATCATACCGCGTCACAATACAAAAAATATTTGAACTCATAATATGCTGGTATAACCTACAAACCTGAAACAAACAGTTCGTGATCACGGCGCAAATAATGACTATATTCTCTACTAAGAATTACTTATGTTCTACCAAAAATTACGGTATTATCGGGTAATATCTGAAATTTTATGTTTAATATGAATGTTTGCCAGGACATCGTTGTAGTTCTCATATACCTAAAAGTTCTGTACAATTTTTACCAAATTTATGGCCATTTCTATGATTCTTCTCTCAGTGTAGAAATTCATAACAACAACAAAAATTGCGAAAATACAAATACCTTGCGAGAAATTAATTCAAACTAGACGGTATTTTTAATACATATATATCATTTTTAATTTTTTTTTATTGTACGACATTGTTGAACACTGAGAAATTAATGTTTTCATCCGGATCTACCATTCTTATTATAAATCGACAGATACGTTTATTACGTGTTCTAGGGCCTAACCCCCCTAAGAACACCGTGCCCAGGTACAAAATCATCACATACGCGAACAAATCGACCCAAAATCACACATGACCCAAACAAATAGAAATCATTTTCTTTTTGATAGGTTTCTATATAATTGTTGAAATGTTCCATGTTAAAAATTCGTGTAAATCAAAAGTTCAACCTAACATCGAGATTTTTTTTTCAACGCTGCACCGTGGTTGACCGAAACGAAGTACGATTTTTCATTGCGAGATGAACGGAAACCTTAAATTACTTCGGTTGTACCGATTTGATTGTTCTGACCGTTTGCTTTTGTATGTTAAAGTTACAGGTCAGTGGGCAGCTATTGGACACGGATTTTCAGCCGACGGTCACAGCGACATGTAAATCCGGCTATATGACGATACGAGTTAATCTCAATCAGAGTTTCGTTGGCGTTGTTCACGTCAGAGATCATCGAAAGTCTCCATGCATGGTGCCGGGTAACGGATCGAATCATGCCACCCTTGGCATCAATCTTTTGGCACCGCCCGATGCACAGGACTACTGCGGTGTTCACGTTAATAATGTAAAGCTTTTTTTTTTTTACAGTCCATACAATGCTAAAAAAATCAGTTACCAACTTGTTGACAAAAAAAAGTTAAAACTACCCAGTGAGCACAGTAAAATAACAGCAATGTAACGGTAATGTAACCGATTGTAGAAGTTATGTTACCGTGACGTTACATGTAAATTGTGGATAAGTTGCCATTTCCGCCTCAGCAATATAATATTGTTATTTAATGGTGTTATATAGCTAAAACGGAACAGTTATGTTTCTGATACATAATAAAGGTTGAAAATTGAAATTTACATATCGCTATTTCATAATCTTCCTTTATTCGCGAAGCCTCTTTTATGAGGAAGCATTGTCTGTATTTTTGGCTTCCTCATAGAGGAAGCTTCGCGAATAAAGGAACATTATGAAAAAGCGATATGAAAATTACAGTTTTTAACTTTTATGAGGATGCGATATGAAAATTTCATTTTCAACTTTATGAGGAAGCGATATGAAAATTGAAATTTTCAATTTTTTTCAACGTCAACGTCTTGTTAGACTTTTATGCAAAACGGCTGGCTGATTCAGGTTCAGCGCGTACAAAAATACTCCATCGTCACGCTTCACCTTGTCGGATCTGAGCTTGCCGCAAAAAAATACATGGAAGTATGGGCTCCTAATTTTTTTTTTTTTTGCACTCTCGATTTTTACTCAAGAAATCCAAGTGATACCTCTTTATCTAGCTTTATCAACCCCGTCATATCCATCGTCTTGTGTATGTCTTGCGATAGCTCACGGACAGCAAAGCAAAAAAATTCGGAAAGCAAAAAAATAGCTGTTTAAAAATACCCAAAATCACTCATTTCATATTTCATAAATGTGCGCCTGAACCCGTTTTCCCTCTTTGATGCTGCTATTGCCATATAAAAATGGGAACTTTTACACGCCTATATCGCAAAAACTAAATGGTGGAAGGATTCTAAACTTTGCAAATACGCTCTACGGATCTTACGCTTTCATTTGATATTATATTTGCGCGCCTATCTAGATTTGATAAAAATATAAGAACTACCTTAAGGGGAATTAGGATGCTTGCGCGAGATCAGTGACAGCCGAACCTATAGGGCCGAGGTACTTTTACATGTTACGAAATATAGCGCAGAAATTGAACGAAAAATCTGTGCTCTTTTGAGGAGCTCACACTATGGCGGCACTCTCCAGCTATGCTGGAGGTAGGAATAAAATTCGAGTAAATGGTATATATACCGTTCAAATTGCTAATTCACAGACCGTGATTGAAATTACACCATTAGTATAAATGAAAAATTTACGTTTTCAATCTCGGATTATTGCAATGTAGCGCGAAACTTCTTTGCTCATTGCCAATTTGATTGACAGTAAGACTAAAACTGAATTTTTGGTTTAATAGATCGATTTCAAAAAAATTCTCCCATTGCCAAAAGTGATTTGGAAGTCACTGCATAATTGATCATGAAAGCGGAGATAAGCATCTAATATGACCGTCGTAGGATGTCGTTTGATTGTTGTAATATTATTGTATTATACCCCATTAACATCACCTGACCAATCCCAAAGTTACATTAACATTGTTGCAAGCATGCTATGTAAGAGTTACGTAACTTTGCTACATAACTGTTGATCCAAAATGTCATATAACGGGTAAATTATCGGCATATAACAATGATACATGTTAGTTCCATATTATGTTTCTGTCATAAAACACCCCAACTGGTAAGTTACATTGCCATTGTTACAAGGTTATATAAGAGTTACACGAATTTTGGTACATAACTGTAACAGCATATCGATATGTAATTGTTAAATTACCTGCATGCAACCGTGGTACATCACATGTAACTTCCATGTTATATTGCCTGAATAAAACGTGTTCACTGGGTAATAATGAGAAATCGAACAAAACATTTTTGTAAAACGAATAGTTTTCTATTATTGTTATTCTTCTCTAAAACTATATTGTGGCAATCATTTCTATGCCTACAAATAAGTCTACATTACAAAAAAAAGTTCCATTAAACAGTAAACAAGTTTTTCCAATTATGAAAAGAAACAACAATTATTTTATGTTACGATTTCAAGTGGCGTCGGCGTGATGCATGACGCAATTACGATTCGACACGATCTTCTATTTTAGAACACGGAGGAGCGATCTATACCGATCGTCGTCAGAATTCACAAAACCTTAGAACTAGCGGATGACAAGTCGTATGTTATAACGTGCGGCAAGGCCGGATTCAAGAATGCCAAGTAAGTATAGAGATATCGGCGCGTACGATCATCTGTATAGACGCATTTATATATTTACATTGGTAGCCTATATAAAAAAGAAGCAAGAGAGTAAACTGAAATATTCAATACGATATCGATCCACCTGGTGAGCTTCAGGCGCGGTAACGTTTTAATCGATAAATAATGTATTTTTCCAAGGAATGAGACGTCCTTGGTGTCATTGCGACTTCTTGACAGTGATGGGCATCGCGTCCAAGTAGCGACCTACGGTCACAACTACACGTTGCGTGCTGAGATCTCTCGTCCAGATGGTATGTAAACTCTTAACTTCTGCACGTTACTCTATCGGCACTCCAACATTTTCTCGTATTCGTAAAAAAAAAAGGAAAAACATTGCTCTTACCAAAACATGGTCATCAAAATGATCGCTTCAAATAAAAATCGAAAAAAAGTGCAATCATATGAGCCAAGTAGGGGTATGCAGATGGTATACATATTAAGTATGAAATATATGAACTGAAGACTATGCAGAAAATAGTGATGAAAAAATTTGAAAATCATAACAAAATGTTTCATCACATTTATCAATCGAACAATACTATACGGAGCCGGCATACAAAAACTTGGCGTGCCAGTTTTTTTTTACAATTGCTGTTGTACATGGTTCATTAAAACAATCGAGGGAGAGGGGAGGAAGATGCACACGTAGGTTTCTTTTCATTCGCTACTTCCTGAACTGCTACTTGACTCATGATCTAGTTTTGGAATCACATGTATCTAATATTTATGCCTGTGTTGAGGTATCAAGAAAGGAAGAAATTATAACGATGGCATAATTCAATAAGGGCGTATAATGTATGGAAATCCTAACCTCATACGCCTTTCTGGCATTCAACCATCAATGTTAGTCGACCAAAGTGCATCCTTGTAGATTGAAAACAGATATAGGCCCTGTGCCGTAATTTTATCAATGTTATTGTAGTATAGTGAACTACTGGTCCACCACATAAAGAAAAAGATGAAATTTTAAAAGGTTAAATTATGGTAAATAATATTTCGATATGGCTAATTTCCGAAGGGTCAATAGAAACAAAGCAAGCTATCAATCCCGCATAGCTAATCTATTAGTATGTGAATAGTATGGTTTACCGAGAGTGCCACACACGCACGTATACTGCCATAAAGATGGGGGGCTGTAGTCGGATTGCATCATGAGAGGATTAATATTGCACGGGCACACAATGTCGTATTTTGTACAGTAAGAGACTCGGCGTTCCCCCTGTTCCCTCGATTATTTTAATGAACCATGTACGACAGCTATTGTAAAAAAAAACTGACGCGGTAACTAAGTCGAAGTTGACTGCGTGGCACGTCCCCTGTGCGAGCAAATCGCCACAACCCAAAGGTAGCTGTTACAAATGTCCGATGTCCCGTGATTTCATGGGACATCACGGACATTCTGAAGAAAACGTCGTGAAAATGGGATTTTTTTTAGGCGACTCAATTTTTTAAACGAATTAGTACTGTATTCCTATTGTTTAACCAAATTGGAAGTCAATTTCAATTTTTTTAAACTAATTAGTGTTGAATCTTGATTTTTTTACACTAGTTAGAAGCGAATTTATATTGTTTAAACAAGTTAAAAGTCAATTTCAATTTTTTAAACTAATTATTATGGAATTTCTCATATTATTTAAATTAATTAGACATGCATTTTTATTATTTGAACAAATCAGGAATGCATTTCTATTGATTAAACCAAACAGAAGAGGTATAACAACTAACGTCGCGGCTGACGTCACGCGTGAATGCTTGCTGGCTCGATAGACCGATCGACAATCTTGGCGCATGCGCGGCAACACAAGTTAGCCGTGACGTCATGGGACATCGGACAGGTCTACAGACTGTTGGAGAAAACATTGTGAAAGTGTGGGTTTTTCCGGCGCTACACTATCATATCTCGACAACACCTAAACAGAATTTAATGAATCAGGGCTCGTTTGAAAGCTCGGACCCGATTTATATTATGAAAGTGACCTTGTTTTCCATTAACGTAGAAAATTTATCGAGAAAAAAGCGTGCAAACATTGAGGTACCCGACATTGGCGTAATATATTTGGTAACGCTCGACGCTTTTTCTGATCTTAAATCGTTAAAAATAATTTGGCGTCGAGGCGCTACCGCGTGTCTTGAGATAGGGCTCGACGCTTTTTCGCATCTTAAATCTTTTAAAACAAATTGGCGTCGAGGCGCTACCACGTCTCTTGATATTACATTTACATGCCTCGGGTAAGTCAACTCGAGCAAGGCGAGGCTCAACGTATTTATATCACGGTTTATCGGTCTGGCCATAGCGGCATTTACTATTTTTCCGCTAGACAGTAATACAGCCTAGCAAACCTGGTGCATAATTCTCTTCCGTGGTTCAGCACGCGCTCGACGATGCGCATATCCGCACAGGCACACGCGCACGCGCACGGGCACACAATAATTTATCGATAAATTGTAATCGGAACGCTCATATGGTAGTTTGTTAATTTCGTAAACTTATTGTGTGATTAAAGGAGCTTATGGGATCAGGGTCAAGTCATGCTTCGCTTTTAACAAGAAGAACAGCAGTGTCCAGCTGATCGACGATAAAGGGTGAGTTCTTTTTATTCAATAAATAATGGTCTCAGTCGAGCAATGATGATTAACTCTTTTAGACAATCAATAGCGCAATAAAGTGAATTACAATTCAACGAATAATAGTTTTCTTCAATTATCAATTTTTTTTAAATTTTGCTTCCTCATAGAGGAAGCTTTGTTTGGTAAAAAAAAAAAAAAATCGAGATTTTTATGTGAACGTGTTCAGAATGTTCCCAAACATAAAAAAAACACATTTAGAAAAAATGTCTGGATGTGTGTGTGTGTGTGTGTGTGCGTGCGTGCGTGCGTGCGTGCGTGCGTGCGTGCGTGCGTGCGTGCGTGCGTGCGTGCGTGCGTGCGTGCGTGCGTGCGTGCGTGCGTGCGTGCGTGCGTGCGTGCGTGCGTGCGTGCGTGCGTGCGTGCGTGCGTGCGTGCGTGCGTGCGTGCGTGCGTGCGTGCGTGCGTGCGTGCGTGCGTGCGTGCGTGCGTGCGTGCGTGCGTGCGTGCGTGCGTGCGTGCGTGCGTGCGTGCGTGCGTGCGTGCGTGCGTGCGTGCGTGCGTGCGTGCGTGCGTGCGTGCGTGCGTGCGTGCGTGCGTGCGTGCGTGCGTGCGTGCGTGCGTGCGTGCGTGCGTGCGTGCGTGCGTGCGTTCATGCGTGCGTGCGTGCGTGCGTGCGTGCGTGCGTGCGTGCGTGCGTGCGTGCGTGCGTGCGTGCGTGCGTGCGTGCGTGCGTGCGTGCGTGCGTGCGTGCGTGCGTGCGTGCGTGCGTGCGTGCGTGCGTGCGTGTGTGTGTGAATGTATGTATGTATGTATGTGCAAATCATTTAACGTTCATAATTTGAAAACGGCTTGAGATATCGAGGTGACATTTATCACACATGTTGAAGGGTCGATCCTCATTATTCGTTCCAATTTTTGGCCAAATCTATGCAGTCGTTCAGATTTTACGCGGTTTTGAATTTTTTCAAAAATGTCTGTACACGCTCTAGCGCACAATTTTCTAGCGCCCTCAATTTTTGATATATCGGGCTAAAAACTTGCACATAAATGGACTGTTATCGACCAACGATCGCCATTGAATTTAGGAATAATCGGTTGAACCGTTTAAATTCTGTCATTTTGAATTTTTTGAATTTCATGCAATTTGTTTTCTCGCCTCATTTTTTCGTATTAAATATTCATCTATGAATTTAAAAAAGTGTCAGATTCGTGATCAGCGTGATAAAATACATGGAATTACAGTCCCGGAGCGACAACTAACGAAAAAGTTTACCGGATATTTTTATAGCCAAAATTGCAAAAATGAGTGATTTTGGGTATTTTTAAAGTGATTTTTTTGCTTTCCGATGGGATCGCAGAAAAACCCAGGTGCCTATTGTTATCTGCAGCAAGGCATATACAAGACCATGGATATGACGGGGTTAAAACGCTAAATAAAGAGGGATCACTTGGATTTCTTGAGTAAAAATCGAAAGTGCAAAAAAAAAATTCGGGAGCGCATAATTCCATGTATTTTTTTGCGCCGAGCACAGATCCGACAAAGTGCAGAGTGACGTTATTTTAACCAAATTTTTAATAAAGCTGAAACTTGAAATTTTCATATGGCTTCCTCATAAAAGTTGAAAATTGAAAGTTAAAAGGTGAAAATTGAAAGACGAAAGTTGAAAGTGTTAATTTTTATATCAATTCCTCATAATGTCCCTTTATTTGCAAAGCTTCCTCTATGAGGAAGCCAACAATATAGTAAATGCTTAATCATAGAAGAAGCTTTGCGAATAAAGGGACATTATGAGGAATTGATATAAAAATTTCAACTTTCAACTTTGTACTTTCAACTTTCATCTTTCAATTTTCACCTTTTAACTTTCAATTTTCAACTTTTATGAGGAAGCCATATGAAAATTTCAATTTTCAACTTTAATGAGGAAGCCACATGAAAATTTCAATTTTCAACTTTTTAAAATATTCAATATGGAAAGAATCGATCTTCGGCTTAAAGTTTTGTGACAATATCACAAACAATAACAGTTCTCATCCTCAATTTATAAAATCTTTAGCAATAGAGCTAACATTTGATACAAAATAAATACAAAAAATTTGAATGGAACACTATGAATTTGTTGAACGAAATTTCAGTGTAGCGGTTCAAATTGATTTAGATTTTGAATACATTTTTTATTGCACAAATTTTCTTGTGCGTCGGTGCCTCTATGAAGAAGTAAAAATAGGTTAACTAACTGTTCATAGAAAAAACTATGCGATTGGCTGTAAAAAATGAAAAAATGCAATGTGCAACTTACAGTAGTACTTTTTTTAAATCTTTTAATTTTTATTATTTTTTTATTTTTTTTCCAAGATGCCCAGTGAAGACTCAAGTCATGACGAAATTCGTGTTTGATCAGAGCACCGGATTGGCCGATGCAACTGTATTCTCGATGTTTAAGTTTCCCGGCAACGATCAGGTCCACTTGCAGTGTGACGTCGCAGTGTGCAGGGGTGAGTTTATAGCTGTGTTTGTTTATCCCACAAATCCATATCTATCGTATCGCTTGAGGGAATTGTAAAATCGGTGAGGCGAAAGGAGAAATAAAAAGAAAATGAATACACGAAAGAAGAAACTCGAGGACCATACAGTTCTTCTCCTTTGTCTTCTTTTTCTTCTCTGCAGTTTGACTAAAATAGTTTTGCTGCTGATAATGTTCTTTGGCCTAAGGGCATATATTTTTTTGTTATTCTTTGCGCGCTCTCTTTGCACGCTATATTCTGTATTTCATTTTATCGTGAACAGGAAGTTGCGGGACCCCGGTCTGCGACGGAGATGAGGACCCGCTGGGCGTTAAGAGTGCGGGGACTACTCAGATCGGTCAGAACGTCGCAGGCGAAGAGGGAGTGCTACTTGCTGCTGCGAGCTTCTTCGTGCTCGAGCCTGGTCATCCTCGTAAGTATACCAGAACTTTCATTTGTAACTCCCAACTGCCCGCTAGGGCAAAAAGACGGGAGTTATGCGTTTCATTGAGCCCCCCCGATTTTGCTGTTTTCGTCGTCTCCAGTGATTATTGATAATCTTCGCTACAGTCGGGAGAGGTCTTCCAGTAGCGAGTTGTGAGGGAAGACGTCTCCCGACTGTAGCGAAGATTATCAATGAATTGATATAATTACGATTAATTAATTATGTTATCATTCTCTATTGTTAGTTACTGCTATTATTGTTTATTGACAATATTAGTTAGTATTGCAGCATTCATTATTTCATCCTTTTTTTAAGTTACATTTTTATTAACCTTTTTTTAATCGTTAATTATTTTTGTATTTTTTTTTAGTCGTTTTCATTTTTATCTTCATTAACCATTTTTTTGTACTTTTTTATTATTGTTGTTGTCATACGTTTCCAATAACGTTTTCATGGAGTGAAGATAAAAAGAAACACGAACGTTTTGGGTAATGAACGTGGTTTATTGGACTTTCAAAGAATAGTGGAGAGCGAATTGATCTCATGTACTCCATTTGAGACGAGCTTATTTCATTTAGGGTAACCCCAAATTGGACCTTGTTATAATTTTATTTTAAAAATTGCGTAAGCACGTATGCCTCAGCATAGTGTAACGGAATGACCTGGGGTCACTTCGTGAACGGCAGAAGAAATACGTGAGGAAGATGGCGACCCCCCCCCCCCCCCCCCCCTTCCCAACACTTTGAGGCGTCCACACTGGCAGCGGGAGTCGAGTTTGAACTTGACTCCCGCTGCCAAGTTTTGGGATACAGGAGGTGTAGAGGAAATTCCCACTCCCGCGCTATCGAAGACACCAAGATAATAAAACCGCGAGGAGCGCACAAATCGTTCTTAGTTGCAACGTACAGATTGATAGACTAACATCATGTTCGCCTTCGAGCAGGCGCTATGCTCCACATTTATATATGTAAGGTCGAAAGTCCGAAAATGTAAGATGAAGCCCCGGCATTGTGCTTGGCTGAGGATCACAGTGCGAGGTGAAAGAACTTAGATCTTTGAGTGTGACCCTTGACCGAAACAATTATGGCGGACGTTCCGAGGTTAAACGACGAACTCTGTTCGCGCGTATCCATTTACATCCAGGGATAATACGCAAGTTGATCGTACGCAATAAGTAAGCTCACAGACTCGATAAAGACTCGATTAGGGAGAAGTAAGGCTTAACCCGGCGTAAGAATCTTCACAAGAAAACATTTAGTCCGCTACCCATCAGCGGGTATGCCTCTCAACAGTTATTTTATTTTGTTTTATTTTGCCTAATTCCAAACACGTTTTAAATTGGGTGTAAAGCCCCATACGGCACTGCACCCGGCAGGCCGTATGAATACTTCAATAAAAAAGAACATTTTCCGCTGATCGTCAAAGATCATGCGTTTAATTCAGAGTTTAAGGCGAACGTCGAGTGTCAGCGCTTATCGATTTATTACGTCGACGATAATTTTATAAACATCGTAAAATCCGTAGAGTCTGACTTCCTTCCGAACTCAACTCCGTATCCCATTTTATTTTCCATCCAATAAAATCCTAAATAAAAATCTCTAGTAAAATCTTTTCCAAATTCCTTTTGGCGCCTGGTTTATCGAGGGGCAGCTTTATAATTCTTGATTCAATACTGTGCCTAGGATGAAGGGTCAAGCACTCGTCCGCAAGGACTGGAGTGATCCCTACTGAGGCCAAGTAAATTAAGCTCGTAGTAGTAGTAGTAGTAGTAGTAGTGAATTAATTGACAGTGCATAACATGGAACAGTTTTTAATACATAACAGACCTCAAAGACATATATGCTGCCAATTGGCCATCGACCGAAGTCCTTCAGACACGGTTTTTCATGTTTTTACAAAACATTTCTTTTTATATTGTCTTAAGTATTGGTACTTAAAATTAAAAATGTCAGTTTATTTCTTCGTTGCTCATTCGTTCGAGTTGCTGCTAAGTTGTAAGTGTTGGGTGTTTGAATGTGTGTATTGTGTTTGGTGTGAGTTGTATGCATAATGCTTTGATGCTTTCTATTTGGGTCGCTGCGAATCGTTTGGTAAGCTCTCTGCTTACCTAACGATTCATAGCAGAGTATTGCGAGGAGTGTCAAGCGGATTATCAGGATGGTGGATACGTGTTAGACGTCGAATGGCACATGTCTCCGCGGTTTTTATTTCTCCTGAGCATTATATTTGTGATGATTTCAAGCCGCAATTCTATACCTCCGCCTATCCTACAAATCGAGAATAATCATTCCCGATTGAACTCAGAAGAAAATATGGATGTGCCCGTGATACCCTCAGCTTAGTCATGTAAGTCGCGGATCATCGTCGTCAGGTTTCATCTTGTCTCGTTTATCTCAAAGTAGATACTGCCGTCGCGAATGAGATGCGCAAATATTGAATTTTATCGATTCGCTAGTAAGGTCTAGAGTGCACAGCGAATGTCTGTGTTCAACGCGACCGACCGGCTCCATTATCCGGCCCTTGACCACGAGAAAGATGAGATCTCCGACGAGATGTATTCTGTTATAATCCTTTGAATTCACCGATTAACCGCTACACACGTTCGCGGGAGCTGTTGAGACGTTGGCACATGAGATCCATTAGATTAGATTAGAAAATTCCTCCCAAAAACCGTATGATAATATGCTGTATTAAAAACTGGAAAATCTTGGTCTGGAATTTACTATTCGGTTTGTTATTTACTTGCCGGGTTTCGATTCTCAAATTACATTCTATGTCTCCAAGGTACTTTTACAAATCTTTTTATTAATTTTTTTAAAGGTTTTTTTTTTTTTTTTTTTACAAATAATTTACGTAGCCGAAGGTTTAATTATTACAATCGAGTTATACAGTGTATCTATCGAGTGCAAATAAAAACTGGTAAATGGCACGAGGGACGAGCTTTGCACTTCCTGAATCCGTTGTACGACCTCCCACGGCCAATCACTGTATCGTATACTCTTCAGCCACATCTCACGCGTTGCGCTACATTGCAGTGCTAAATCATACCTAGTAACCGCGAGTCTCGAGCGAGCTTGATTAATCATCCGTCAACGCGATCCGTATTCTCCGTCATTAACTTAGACTCAATTTCAACGATTAGGCATTGAAATATGGAAACAACATGAAAGTTGTTTGTTGTGGTCATAATATTTGTGAATGACTAAATTGACGTCTTGGCGGATTAAATAACATAATTTTCAATATGAAAAATGTTCGTATATATACGAACACAATGAATCACTTTTTTTTTTCAAATCGACCAAATATACGTTCAAGTCAAAATAATATACTTTCTGTATATTGACATTATATCCGATTGAATCGTAAAAAGTTGTTTATTCAATGCAGTTTTGGTTCACTTTGCATCAACGTTGTAATCGCAGTAACGCAATTGACACAACCGCACCAGTTTTATTGTTTCAACAACGGTGCAGTCTATTTAAACGCGCCTGTATTGATTGAAACCAATTTTCCGTGACCGCAGCTGTGAGGTTGATATTACCAAACCTTTTTTTCGGTGTATAAATCCCAAGCCCTTATTTTTCCCAATACAGAATATACCGTACGGCTCTTATGCACACTGGATACTGGGAGTAGTGTAAATCTCTAGAATCGGTACACTTCTAACTCGCACATTTGAACATTCGCAACGCGTCGCCTATATTGCCGTTAGATGAAAGTTAAATAAAGATATGCAGCCCGAATTGTTTCGCTGCATTGAATGTTGCTCGATTAATTTTATTATTATTATTTTTTTAAATATTTATTCCATTTTTCCGCCGTATACCCTTCTGGGTTTTTACGGAACCCCATCCCGATTCCCCCCTAGCGCTCCCTACCCGCGCTCAGCTAAGCTACCTAACTTCCAGTGCGTCCGTAGCCGACTTAGCTACACTGTACCGCTATTGCCGGGGACACGGGGAAACTACGGAAAACCCGTGCCGGTACAGACGGCCATATTCTACTGATCCTCCGGTATTTTTGCACTTCGAGTAAAGTGCAGAAACACGAAAGTTCCAGAAGAAAGCACCTCCCGCTCAACGGTCGATGCGCCAGTTAGCGCACGGCTAAGCGGTGACCCATCCAAGCACTGACCGCGAACGATCTTGCTTGACTTTGGCGACCACCGGAGCCGTGCGCTAACCGCGCATCCACCGCTGTCGGTAATTTTATTATTTAATTTTTTCTTTTTTCTTTTTTTTTTCCTTACTGTTTAAAAATGTCTTACGCTTAGTTTTATGTTCATTCGTTTTGTTTGCAGTGATATTGGAGAGCACACACAAGGACAGAGGCACGATACATCCTCAGTGGCTATTGTGGCTCGCAGTTGCGCTCGGTATCCTGTTCCTCATAATGCTCATAATAAATATCTTCCTTTGCTCTGCAATGTCCTGCAGCTGTGCGAGAACAGAGATAATCGAGAAGGAACCGTCGATAATCGAGGACTACGATCCGTATAGAAGCTGGCCGGGATCACAATACGGGTCGAGGTTTGAGTCTGATATTTATCTATCAATTTTAATTTAGTGTAAATTCTTTATATTGTTACCTTGACGACTATATAATGCTATTCCGAAAGATATATTGCAAATTAAAAATCAGTTATATGAAAGCTATAAAATATGACGATACCGCAGACACGGCTAAAGAAAATACTAAAACCAGAAGAAGAAAACAATAAAAATCGAATCCGATAAATAGTAGGTTTGGTATTTAATAGTAAGTTTTTAATGGGTTTACGTGGTAGGCAGCGCTTTGTGAAATTTCTTAATATTACTGTAACTAAGCAGAAAAATCAATTATCGTTGGTTGAAATTGCAATTCGATGTAATAAATACCCGCCGGTGTGTATCTAAGCTCTCGCCGAGGCCTTCAAGGGCGTTGCAAACTGATATGCACACCTGATACAGCGTGCACGTGCCGGGTCCTGGGTCACAGCTATTCGCGTTTCCGATACAGTCCTGTCCTTACGGCCTCGGCATTCCACGTGAAAGCAGCGAATCTTTTACAGTCGTTACAAAAGCTCACGCAACCAGACCGGTGAGCAACGAGAAACCATTTTCTAATGAATGAAAGTAGAAGCCAAAGATGCATACGCGACGAAACTAGTATAAATCGCACCAACGCCAGCAGTCACTATGATCGGATACGTCAATTGGTGGCTGTTCGGAAGTTTCTTAGTCAGCCAATTCATTTTCAATTGTCAGAAAAATTAAAAATAAAATTCATTTTGGTCATGATCCGGACTAACTGTCCTATTTTCAGGGGGGACCTAAGCAAATGACGCGGCAACAACGCTGCCGAAAGTATAATTTATTGTTTGTCACCAAAAAATGATATTTTCACAGATCTTGTAACGCGTCCGAAAGAGAAGATAGCCCGGGACGATACAAGGCTACCCTTGAATTTTTCACATTTTATTTAAACTCCACCTATACTATCCGTGCTCCAAAGTGCGAGAAACGCATTTTGGAGCAAGTCCGTTTTTATATGGATAAAAAAGTTTATATGTAATATCACCTGAAACTTCTATGCAATTAGGATGGCCACCAAGTTTACTGGGATTCTCGTTTTATTACATGTGATTTTTTTTTTTCGTTTTCTTCCAACTTCAGATATTCGTTGAACGGTAAACCGGGCTACCCATCCGGAGGATCGACGATGAACTCGACGAGATCGATATCGACGAATAGCGATCATTACGCGATAGTGCATTCCCGTCCGGGGAGCAGGTATTCCGGACCCGGACATAAGCATCATCATCATCACAGAGGGCCGCCGTCCAATATCGGATCCCACTATTCCGGAAAGTGATTGTAGTTAACGTTGAGCGTTGTTCTTTTTTTTTTTAACTTGACTTCGGAGGTTCGCCTCAAGCATTTATTTTTCGCAGACACACATAAATGTTTTAAACAATGATTAAAAAAATATATATTAAGAAAACGAAATTCTATAGGATTGATCGACGTTTAATGAATCCGTCGTGGTGAGAAAAAAAGCCACTCGCGGTAAAACTCATAGACAGAGTATTTAACTTGTGGGATAAGTTTTTACGGGACAAACGACATTATAAAATAACGAATTGTCGTTGTATTCAATATGCATCTAACTTTCTTTGTGTGTACAATAACTATGCTAAATTAGGTTCGGCTAGTCAGGTAATAACGATGATAATTCGAAAGTGAAACATGCGAATTAGCGTTACTGGTTAATTCACGTATACGCCGCATGCATGTAGACAAGAGTTTGTTATATATATATAGTAAACTATCCACGAGATTAATAATAGCAGCAGCAACAACAACAACAACAACAACAACAACAACAACAACAACAACAACAACAACAACAACAACAACAACAACAACAACAATAATAATAATAATAATAGTAATAATGCAATGAATCCAATTGTTCGACGATTCTTTGAACATTCTCGTCCGATCGTACGATGTAGGAGTTATCAACGCAGTTTAATACGATTATCTGTCTAGTATCTATCCGTAACATCTTATTATAACAACATCTTTGTGAGACTCTTTCTTAAAAAGACTCCATTGTATATAAATTAATTAAGTAACTATCCAAAACGTTTCCTCTTCTTATCACGAAGCACCGCACAATTGGTTATCTCAAATGTTCTTCATGTTTTATACCGCGCTAACCACACTTCAGCTGATCAGAAAACTTTGTTCAAAATTTACGATGTTCAAATAAAAATTATTACATTGTTTTCTAATCAATCTATACCATCATTTTGTCCATATACGAGCAAAACCAAAAAATCGTAATTTGTCCAATTCTTCTTGGAGTTGCAGCATCCACCGACGAGGTAGGTCGAAAATTTGAATGGGATTGTCATTTTTTGCAAATCGTATTTATCGCATATTATTAACACTTTTATTTATTGTTTTTTGAATCATAACATTTGTCTACTGAGTTGATGACAGTACAGATTATATATTGTAATATATGTATATAAACCTTCCAGAAAATCAGGTACCTAACTGGTGTACACTATATAGAGTTATTATTATTATGTACAAAACAATAGATGCCGACAAGTTCTACGTGTAACTTGTAAACTGTAATCGTTTAATTGTCATATCGATGCTACTACGTGTTGTAAATAATAACACGGAACTGGGCGGGAAGAGGGTTGTGGAGACAGGGTGGAGGTACAATCTTATAGGTTTATATTTCGTCAGATTGGTTAGTGCCAGATTGTTACTTGAAAAGAAAAAAGAATTCATTATTTTGATAAACTGAGCCAGATTATGTTACGGAAAAAACGATCAATTCACTAACAAATTGACTACTACCCAGATAGAAAAGTGACGGTACGGAGACGCAAAGGTGGCGGTACCAATGGTAAGATACCCGTTTGACGGCACGTTTTTCTATCTGGGTATCGATTACTATGACTATACTTTGTGAGGGTATTTCTTTTTTTTTCACTATATATTCATACTAGTAATCGTTGCGGATTTAAGGTGATGTGGTATAACCCCCGCCACCTTCCCCGTGCCCGGTTGGTAATGAAAACTGTAAGGTAAAAGGCCCAATTTATGACACTTCTGCGCAGCTCTCTCACTTTAAGCGTATAAAATCATATGGATAAACAAGGAGGATCAAGAGTCGCAGTGTGTGACCCCCCGAACGCGCGATACCCATTGGCTACGTATCAAAGGGGGGGGGGGGGGGGGGGGGGAGCAGACTACGCTAGAGGGACCCCTGTCACAAACTGGGAGAGTGTCAGAAAAAACTGGGCCTTTACCGTACTGAATGCCATTTTGAGACCGCACAATACCACAATACAGTTTGAGACCGTACAATAATTCTTACAGTTGGAGATCGTTACGTCTGGATATGAGGGTTTTGATCAGGACATCGACTGACGTCGGGGAAAAAAGCTGTCCACCTTCGAAAAATTACTTAATCAACTACAATAGAAAATTAGATAGTTCAATTCGAGATTTAATCACCCGTCCCTATATATAACATTTTAATAAACATTGTTTTCCTCTTCCCCTTCATTCGTAGCAACTTTCGTGGTGTTTCAATAATCAATAAATCGCCGATATTATGAAGATCAATAGTATATGGAAGTTGTGTTATCTTCAATAAGTTACGCGTATTATTGAGGTCGACAAATATCATATTAACGACGTGACTGAATTCTCTAATTAAATATTTTTTCTACAGTTTTCATGAAAATTTCGAAATCGAACGTTATGTTAAAAGAAACAAAATGTAATAAAGAACGCAAATAAATTTTCGTGGAAGAAATTAATGGAATATTATACATTGCCCGAGTGTCTGCGGGTGTATCGATTATGTCTAGATGATGACTAGAGGCCTATACGATGAATTGTTAATTTTTAGCAATTCGATGTAGGTTTTGTAGATCAGGCATAAATGTCGTATTATCTTGGGTCTACTATGCGAACGCAGGGTTAATTGAATGAAATATCGGCACCTTAAAACCCAACGATGAATCTAAAAAAAAATCGCCCTTTTTCCTAACTTCATAAATTCAACAAATACGCAACGATATTTTATTTATTTTTCTCGGGCAAGAATATTTCCGAAGTAATACTAGTATATTGCGATACGAGTTCACAAAAGCGGACTTTAGGCGAAGGCGAGCGCTGTTGTAGCGCGAGAGAAGGCGAGTGCAGCCACTTCACAACCGCCGTCGGGAGTCCGCTTTTACGTACAAGTATCGCATACTATTTTATGTAACGAATGCAGGAGAAGCGCTACGCCGTCCCTGCTGATTGTGGCGCTTCGAGCAGCGTGCAATAATTTCCAGAAATCGCACGCAAAACTGCAAAACGCCGTCTACGCCACTCTCGGCGGGCACGGAAAGTAGCGCTTTTCAAGAATGAGTTACATAAATAATAATTTCAGGACTCTGAATCGTTTTGTCTCTACAACTCTGCGAAAGAGTAACCACTCGAGAGGTAGCAGAAAGTACATAGTACGCTGAACAAGTGAGCTTGCGAAAGAAAATACTACCCTGATAGACAAGCGCCACGAAAAGTAGCAATATTGGTGCGATATTGACGACATGTGCGGGACATGTCGCAATTATTGCGCCAACTGCTACTTTTTGTGCCGCTTGTCTATCAGGGTAAATATACTAAACACAAGTTCGATAAGAGCGCTGTTCCGGTCGTGAGGAAAGGAAAATAATGAAAATAGGTGTACGCGAATAATTTAAAATCCCCGACACCGTGCAGATTTTTAATGGATATTATTATAATTATTAGCATGAAATGACCTACCTATCCATAAGATTGTTCACCGCTGTTTGGAGGGTGTGTGGGATACATATGGGACAAAGAGTTTCGGCTTTGGAAACGCGACTCAAAATATTGCCTAAAAGTTGTGCAGTACAGGGAAAAGGTAGGGGATGTAACATTAACAATTCTGCTTCCATGTTCGGTATCACTTCAGATTTGTAAACTGACAGTGGGAAATGATGTCCACAGGTGAATACGACGGTATCTTCTTCAGCCTCGAGAAAACTTGATACGCTTTCGGGATCCTAATTACCATTTGATATCGCCCATTATTTATTATTTATTTTTTAACGCGATAAATCTGTAAAATTGCTTACATTTTACCTTGATATGAATGAAAGGTCGAGGATCGGAAGCTTTCGAGGTTATCGTACTTATGATTCCTTCCATCATCTGCTCGGCCGTTTTGTTTTCACTGGAACCCGGATACCCGATCAAGGGTGGGCCATAATTCTTCGCGGTCAGTGACGAAAACAGCTCAACGTATTCCAGAGGAGGTTTGCCTTAAAAGAAAAAAATTTAAGTTATCGTTGTAGGAAACTATATAAAAATAAAAAATAAAAATTAAATACAAATGTACTGTATAAAATGTAATAAAGTGTTAATAGTAAATGTTCTACCGAAGAAGAGATTATATAGCAGTTCAATCCACATTCGCGCCGATCTAACGAAACTCCAACAAGAAGCATACAAGAACCTCTGGTCCGACGTTAAAGCTGCGAAAAAGGGGATAAAAAAGCGTGCAATACATCGGAACGGTTCTCCGATGGTAATAATCCTTCAACATGAAGGAGCTATGTGAAACCTTCCGCAACGACAACTAGGGAGCGCAAGGACCCTAAAAACTTATGAGTCACAGAAGGCTAAGCATCTACTGTCCGAACATGAGAGGGCATCGAACGAAACTTTCGGACCTGAGAGCCGCGATCGAGGTGTCCCCAACAACATATGTCATCATTGTCTTCACCGAGTCTTGGATGCATCAGGGGGATTCTCGACGCTGAGCTGCGTTTGGCAAACTACGTTATCTACAGGCGAGATAGAGAAAGGATCGGTAATACTTCGATGAGGGGTGGCGGGGTGCTGTAGCGGTTCGTCGCTCTGTTTCGTCAGGAGTGTGTTTGGTGCCGGATTCCGGTGTAGAGCAAATATTCGTCGCGGTTTCGTGTGGTAGTAGGAAATATGTTTCGGCGCTGTGTATATACGGCCAATGGAAGACTTAAGCGATTCTAATATCTCTCGATCTTAGAATTGATTGTTGAGTCTCGTATAAACGAGTCGATTGTGATATAAGGAGAATTTAATCTCCCGGCTGTGATATGGTCGAATGTAGTGACGCCATATTCGTCATGTGTGACGTTCGCATTGCGATTGCGAGAGTGAGGGAGACAGCAAATTGCTTATGTGATATGTATGCGTATCTTGGTTTTACACAAGCGAACTGTATTAATAATATAAGTGACTATAAGCTTGATCTCGGCTTCATAAATAATTTGGAAGTATGCATCACAAGATCTGTTGACACGTTTCTATATGTACAGATGTTTATCATCCACCGTTATGTATTGATATTTCATGTATAAAAAGCACCAATTTGGAGTTTAATTAATCGTTTCTAGATTTTAGAAAAGCAGACTTTATTGGGCTAAATAGAGTTGTTGCAAGTGTCGATTGGTCATTCATTATAAACTCGCCCACGATTGACTTCGCATTGGAGCCATTTTTTAATATGTTTAAGGATTCGCTACCGCTATTTGTTCCTATTAAAACGACTGTCTTGAGTACGTTCCCGGTCTGGTTTACACCAGAATTAGAGAAATTGTTGCGAATTGAAAAAACCGTCCATTGGCGCTACAAGAATTCTAATCACGATGAGGATTATGCAAAATTTAGGGACCTAAGAGGCAAATGCAAAGCAATGCACATAGAATGTTACAATAACTATATTACCGACGTAGAAGGGAGCATTGCAGAGAATCCGAACAAGTTCTGGAGTTTTGTAAATACTAGAAGAGAGGACTATGGACAACCCTGCGTAATGCCATTGGATGGTGTGCTGGGAGAGAGTGGTAGTATTGAAATAGCGGAGTTATGTGTTCCATTTTTTTGAGTCTGTCTACTCGGATAGAGTGGTCCCACCGCTTCCGGCACAACAACCTATGGTCGACATATCATGTATTAGCCCTTCTCTTGATGAGGTTTCGAGACAACATGACTTGTTAGTACGAAATGCCTCTCTGGGACCTGATGGTATACCGGAGATGGTCTTGAAAATGTGCAAAAGCATTCTACTTTTACCTATACATAGTCTTTTCGAAAAATCGCTCATAGAAGGGGTCTTTCCTGAGAAGTGAAAAAAAAAGCTATGTTATTACCGTATTCAAATCGGGAAAAAGAGTAGAAATTAAGAATTATAGGCCAGCTTATAAAATATCAGCAATTGGCAAAGTATTTGATAGCCTAGCCTGCGATAAGTTGTCTGGAGTTTTGCAAAATACTATTATCGAAGGACAGCATGGTTTTATGGCGGGGAGATCAACCATCACAAATCTGACACTCTACGAGAACTTTATAGATAAAGCACTAGTAGAGAGATGCCAAGTTGATGCAATATATACTGACTTTAGCAAAGCCTTTGATACTGTAAACCATAACTGTCTTATTAGAAAGCTGAAGTTACTGGGGCTGGATGGTTCGTTGCTTAAATGGCTCGCATCGTTCCTCGTAAGCCGCCACCAGTTTGTTAAGGTAACAAATTTTGTTTCGCATCCTTTAAATGTGTCTGGTGTTCCTCAGGGCTCACATCTAGGTCCTTTATTATTTTTTATTTCTTATTAATGGCATTGTTTCGTGTCGCGTAAAGTCGAGATGTCTTTTGTTCGCAGATGATTTGAAAATGTATAGTATTGTTAAGTCGAAAACAGATTGTGAGGATCTCCAAGCGGATCTGGACAATTTACTTGTATGGTGTGACTGTAATAGCATCTTGCTGAACTTGTCAAAATGTAAATGTATTTCGTTTGTTAGGACAAGTAATACCGTTACATTTAAATATAAGATTGGAGGCTGTGAACTCGAAAATGTCCCGACGATCAAAGATCTGGGAGTCGTATTTGATTCTAGGTTCCCTAGCAGCTTCAGCAACCGTAAAAAAATAATAAAAAATTAATAAAAAAAAACCGTCATTTCAGGTAACTTTTTACACCGTCTAAATAATCGCAAAAATATCCATACGTGGAAAAGTTCACGCTGCCTGTGCTTGCAAACGGTCGTTTTTTTGTTTGAGTAACTTAAACAAATAACCGCAGCAGTAACCGCAAAGCAGCTTGCAGAGCAGTTATTATCCACGACAGGTAACCATAAAAATAACTTTCAAAATAACCGCAGCAAAGAGGTCCGACAGTTATTTTCCGCTAACATAACCGGAAAAATAACCCCGTCAGTAATCGCAAATGAGTCTGCAAAGCGGTTATTGTTCAGGACAGGTAACCATAAAAATAACTTTCAAAATAACCGCAGGAAACAGGTCGGACAGTTATTGGTGACAACGGAATAACCCACTCAATCATTTGAATTGTTCTCATTCCTAGCGAGATTTCAACGTAACAAAAGTTTTCTTATCTGAAGTGAATGGACAATGAATACTTTATTGATTCACTGACAGTATTACTGAAAAGAAAAGGTACTTTATATGAATTATATATAAAGTTTCACCTTATTAGCATTTATTCATGTAAATTACATGTAAAAATAAATGCTAATAAAAATAAACTTTCCATAGGACTAATATAATACCTTTTTTCTCGACTACGCTAACAAGGCTCTATTTCATGCCCGTAAGTTGCCTTCCGGTTCGGTAATACGATGGCGTTTGATGAGCACGATTACCAAGATGCAGCAAAGCTCGCGAACGTTCCGACTTCGGAGTCCCTCAGGGAATTTGATGGTATATGCTACCTGTTCAAAATCTTAAATGGCATAGTCAATAGTGCATCTATATTGGCGTTACTATTATTACGTGTCCCTGTTCATGGACTGAGAAACGCGAATCCTTCTCTTTTCCACGAGAAAAATCAAGTATCCATTATTTCGACTATCTGTACGTTTGCACGATTGGCTAGCCTGGGAAATGCGAAGCCGGAACTGCAATATACTGATCTCCCGCTCAGCAGGTCATAGAGGAGTGCGAGGGAGAAGGTTCTTCGGTTTGATTAGAATAGCGGAAAATATTTTTGTACTGGTCAAATAACATATTTGTAGTGTCAGTTCTTGGCATAAGTTAAATGTAAAAGTATTGTAAATGAGAAATCCGTTTAACAAACAAACGAACAAATAATATTTAATCGTATTACGCGGTCAAGTACCTTGATCTACGTGTCGCAGAAGCATCGAACACACTTGTAGACAAAATTTAGTTGACAACGAGTTCATCATTCTCAGACTGTTTATCTCTGCGCTATTCTTATTTGCATCCATGTTTTCGCCATCGCGACTTTGACTGTGAACATAAAATTGAAATTCATATTCATTCTAAGACGGAATATATTACATTATGGTACAGTACACACGTTCCTTAAAAATTGTCAGGTGAAAAAGTTTAATATTTTTGTTATAATTTTGCAGTATTTTGACAATTTCAACTGCAAAACTACCGGTAGTATTATTTTTACGGTTGTTCTATTTACTTTACAACCATACAATTACCGCTAATAAACCGGTACGCACCGGCAAAAAGGGTTGGTAACAATGGAAAAATTGATTTCAATTGTTATAATGAATTATATCAATTTAGGACGATATTACGCATTTCGGAGAAAGACATAAACTGAACGACCTAAAGTTGGGCTCGAACCCGGGACCTTTCGCATGCTAACCCAGAACCCTAACACTGTGCTACCACCTATTATTGACATGTTCTCACTCCTAGGAAGATTTGAACGGAACAAAAGTTTTCTAATCTGCTGCGAATGGTCAATGAATACTTTATTTATTTACTGAAAGTATTACTGAGAAGAAAAGTTACTTTATATGGGTCCTGTGTAAACCCAGAAAAAAATTATCATATCTGGTCAGATATGGACCTAATCGGATCATATATGTCCATATGTGTATCAGATATGAACATACGATAAGTCCATGCACAATAAGGTCGTGTTTCATATATGATAAGGTATGATCTCGTATGATCAGGTATGATCGGATATGAATTCATATCTGATCATACCTGATTGTTTATGAATTATATCTGATTACATATTAATCATACCTGATCATATATTGATCATTTGTGAACATATCGGTTAACGTCTTGAATTTGAACAAGTTTACTTTCGTATCCTCATGAATGATGTGCATTGATAAAGCTAAGAAATTTACCTTTTCTAAGCATTACGTGTGCAACATAAAGAATAATTGTATGGTTGATGTGAAAATCGTTTATCATCGTCTGAAAAGAAAAATGTTCTAAGTCGAATTTTCATTCAGGTGTCACTTATATTATACTTGTTATTTTGATACTTTGCCACGGAAGCCCTCGTGACCGAGTCGTAAGTGGCTTGCTTTAACGCGCTGTAGCTATGGGTTCGATTTCCGGTTAATTTTTTTTTTTTTTGCACATATTTCATTACAAATATGGATTTTGCCTTTGAAAATGTTGTTTTACGGGAAAACCCATAATTACAATCTATTTTTAACTATTTTTTCGCCAAAATCTCGTGTCAGATATGATCAAATCTGATCAAACCTGATCATCTATGGTCGCCAGAATGTCTTTTTATATGTGACCATATCTGATCAGATCTGTCCGAGTATGGTCAGATATGTTCATACACGATCAAATCTCAATGTTTCTCTTATCTGCGCAGATATTATCAATATGTTCAACAGGCGGTCAAAAATTGTCACAATTACTGCAAAAGCAGCATTTGTACCGGTTTGTTAGGGGTAATTATTAGGTAAAAAGATAAGCACAACAATCGCGAAAATAGTACTAACCGCAGTTCTACGATTGAAATTGTCGAAACAACTACAGCAGCAGCTCTTCGTACCGGTTCATTCGGGCTAATTTTGTGGTTATAAGGTCAGTAGAAAAACCGCCAAAGATATAACTACCGGTTGTTCAGCGATTATAATTATCAAAATGACCACAGCAGGCGCGCTCCTGGAGTCGTTAAAACACGGATATTTCTGAAGTACAGGTCGGTCAGAAATAACCACAATTACGGTAGTTTCGCAGTTAAATTTATGGTAAAACACAACCGGTTAAAATTTGAAGTTAAAATGCGATAGGCAATGCCGACAGGGTTAGTATGGATATATATGACATGTACTGTACACTAGGGATGGTCCACAAGGCGCATCACGCAAACAGCATCAAACCCCATCATACACATCTTATACATCTTACAAATATATCATTTTCACAAATTATTTTTATGTAGAACGAACAAGTTTGTTTCGCGCTTACCAGAAAAGCAACAATCCAAGAGGGTAGAAAAGTTTGTTGATATGCTCGAGAAGTACTGCCTCCAACTTTTCCATCGGCAAACAGTGCTCGATCCAGAATTCCAACGCTGTGTGTAAGACTTGGCGCATTATACCATGAGCGCCTTCATCGATTTCATTCACGTAAAATGTTATAATGTTTGTTGCATCCGCGAGTATATCGTTTGCTTCAATGTCGGTAATGCTAGCTCCGCTATGCTGCAGTTCCGCGGCGTTCTCGTTGAGAATGGTGGTACTATTCGATACCATCTCCTGTAAAATAATGATATTCTCCGCCTTGTCATTGCTCATTGGTAGAGTGCTGCAATTGTTACTATTGCGAGTAACTAAAGGTATCTCCCCGTTGCGATTGAGATTCTTATTAAATTCTGATATATTTCTGTCAGCCTCTTCGGAATCGTTGTCAAACGCATCTTCCGTTAGATCCAACGATATATCCTCACTCTTCGTGTCCTCGCATAATTCCTCCGAGCCACCTTGACAATCAAAAGTGTGCAACTCCTGGTCGAGTACTTGGAAACTATCCAGCGATCTGCTTGTTGGCATCTTAATTCTCTTCTTCGTTGCACACTCCTCGAGAGAATCAACAAGATTCTTAACTACCTGCTCGTCGAACAAGGCCGTATTATCCTTTAAATGCTGCATTTTTGCGACTGTCTGCGCGACCAATATCTCGTGAAGTTTTCGAGATTGTACGGCGGTGTGAGAGGCAGCTTTCGGAATATTGTTGTAACTCAACAAATTCAGAGTTTTCAATTGGTAGGCAAAACTCTTGGAATAATTCTGGTCGAGTAGTGCGAGCTTCGAACTGGCTTGATAAGCGCCGTTTTCGTTAAACTGATAAAAAATGAAATCTCATTAGATTGGTACGCGTAGTTCGTTATGGGGAAAAGAAAGTAAAAAAATCATTAATCTCAATTGGATTTTTATCAAGAAAAAAATTATGATTTTTCTCACCAAAGTACTGACCTTATCCATTATTGTACCATTGTCATACAAGCCATGAAACTGTTCGAGCGCATAGTGCAACGTTAATTCTCCGGGTGTCTTTTCGACGGCAATCAGAGGTCTGACTTTTCCAGCCAGGGCCGTTACGTCGTAGCTCTGATAGGAAATAATTGGCGTAGGAATATTGGGCACTTGGCTCGGTGTGTCGTGAGCCACGTGTGCTCCGTGAGGAAGACGAACGACTCTTCTACTCGATTTTAGTAAAACGAGCTTTTCGTCGCATCCGGAATCCTTCGTTGGAGGACGTCCCAATTGCGCCATACTGTTGCTGCCCCATGCCAATACGGTACCACCTGTCACACATGACATTATTAGTCTTTGTTAAATTTGAACGCATAGGATTTAATAAATTTATAAACCCGATCGAATTAAATGAAAAATGATACTATGATGAGAAATGGTAGAATGTTTTAAACCGGAGTAAAAAATAATCGAACAGATAGGGTTGATAAAAAAGTTGTTATTTTTTTTTGCAGTAAAATAATTACTAACCCGGCTGTATAGCCACAGTGTAATCACAACCGCAGCAGACTCTCACAGTCTTGATCATTCTATTGATTCCTCTGTCTCTTTTAAAATTCGGATTGACACTGTCCGCAACGCCCGGATTACCGCAAATTCCCTCGTTGATGATATCTTTACTACCGGAACTCTCGTGAAATACCGATGTATCGACTTTCAAGTTATTACGTCTCGGTGGAATTTGCCCCAAGACCGACGCCGGATTGTAGTCGAGTGGTGTAGGTATGAGAATTTCGCGACGTGTACCGTTGCCGATTTGGCCGTCCAAATTACGACCCCAGGTGTAAACTGTCCCGTCTTTCGTCAGCAGAGCTGAGTGATGGCAACCCGTTGATATCTGTTTTTTCGATGTTTATAAGACATTGGATGGATGCATACGGAATAATTACATTCATAATTTGAGTTTTTAATTTGTTTGCAATTTTTCAACACGTAATATTTTTTAATTCCTCCATCGTGCTTCTTTTCTTTTCAACAAAATAGAATAAAGGTAGGGTATGAAATATATATATATATATATATATATATATATATAATATTCATCTCTCGTATGGTAAACGTTTGTGTTTTGACGCTAAAATTACACTATATTACCATTTTGTTCGAGCAAAATTCACAACTTACCTGAACAATTCTCCCGTTGACCAAACTCGTGTCCACCAAGACCGGCTTCAAATGAGTCTGCGCTTCTTCGAAAAATCCGATATTCAAGTCTCGCAGACTCGGACTCTTCAATACTTTATTATCAGTCAATCTTTTTTGTATGTTGGTCGGTATCGCCTTGATCGTGTGAGAGCTATTGTTCCTCGGCAAAACGCTGTCGTACGACGGAGCGGATGAATTTTTGTCGGTTATTTTCGTGACTTTTTCGTTCTCATCGTTATTCCGTGCATTTTGAGATTCGAACTCAGCCTCGGCATATTTTTCGGCGGCTGTCTGATACTCGAGTACCTTGGATTTTTTCTGTGCTTGTATTTGCAGTCTCAATACTTGAGGGCTCGCGCCCCACGTGTACAACTTGTTCGTATCACTGACGGCGAGCTATGAAAAACGATAATATACTGTTAGTTTATTTATAATACGTCATTAGTTTGTTAGTATAATCTCTCACATTATGGAAGTATGCAGTAGCTATGTGAGATATTTTCTCCGGAAGTAGCGATATTTTAATCGGTATCGAAGATTTGGCGCTGCTACCGGTGCCAAGTTGACCGAAAATATTACATCCAAAAGCATAAACATATCCATCCGCGGAAAGAGTCAAGGTGTGCGCGTGTCCAGCCGAAATATGACGCATAACAGTACCAAGAAGGGATGTCACGACCGTCGGCAGATGTTTTTCCTCAGTATCGTCGTGTCCCAATTGCCCGTGGACACCCCAACCCCACGTAAAGACCCTGCCGTCTATCGTCAGTGCTACCGAATGGTACTGTCCGGCAACCGCATCGATCACTATTTCCTGAGCAAGAGACGTGACGAGCTCGGGATTGGGACACTGCAAAATGCGTCCCAAGCCTAGTTGACCGAACTGGCTAGCACCCCAGGCGTAAACTCCGTTATTTGTGACAGCGAGGGTGTGCGAACGACCGCAAGAAACGCTCAGTAATTCCATTTCCATATTACGGAAGAGACAGACCGCGTGCGGCGAACCGTACCTGGATATCGATGGTCCTGTGCCTGATGAAGATAACACAAGGATTTATTTTTATTTTTTCATCTAACTTTCTTCATGTATATATATTATTACTCACCCAAACAACCCTGGGCCGAATTACCCCACGTGTAAACGTTCCCGTTGCGAATTAGAGCTATATGGGCATAACCGGCGCTCAACAATCTACGCTTGAAATCTGCATTTGTCGTAGTTTCCCTGCTATCCTGTAAAAACGATTATTTCATTGAACTTTGCTTGCCAACGAGGCAGTCAAAATTATCACTGTTATTACTTAGAAACATTAATTTTTCAAAACAACTTACTGTTTCGACATATGGCAGATGAGTGCGTTGCATGAGGGTCGGATTGTGTCGAGCCAAAGGTGTCTTTTTGTTGACAAGCGTCGAGAGAATAAGTAGAAATGTCTCTACGACTTCTTCCACCAAGGACCCTGTATCCTCCTAAAAAAAATAAAAAAAAAAAAAATGGCGAGTCCAATTAGTACTCTCATGGTTGTATTTAAACATTGCGCCTATGTAGATTATATTGCAACGAATATAGAGATGAGGATGGACTGAGACACACGATAGTACTTGGATGACCGAAATAGCACGGTATGAAAAATGACAAATGTACAGATTAGCGATTGATCAGACGACAGGAGTCTCGATCGGGTTTTCAGAGAGAACAGACGTTTGATAGTTCCGTGCCCGAGATATTTAGTTGCGTATGTATTTAATAATATCCGCTCCAAAACCAAATACGCGTGTTATCCATTCGCTCGGTCGCTACAATATGTTAAAGTACTATTTTCACGGGACCCCGTGTTATGAAAACTAACGAGAGCTCGTCGTTTTGCTCGTTAGAAGGGTCCCTGTAAACTCGTATCTCGACGGGAACCCATCGTACGAGAATTCACGAGTGCTCGGCATTCCGATGCTCAGAGGGGCCTCCGTCGACGCATACCGGCACGTGGGCCCTTGTTATAAGATCTCACGCATGCTCTCTTCTTTTGTCAGAACTTATGATCTACTATCCACAACATTTATGCACCACAGAAACTCGCCTATACCTTCGCTTAATTACTTGACGTGCACGCCAGCTTTGCTTACAACTTGCCCAGATAGAAAAACGTGACGTGCGTTCGTCACGCCGTGCAGGCACAATGCCGTCAAGTACGTCCGCATGTGACGATATTGTGACGGCACGGCATTTTTATAACAAAAGCTGCTTGCACAGTTCCAGCCCACTATGGAGCTTCACGTCAAGATGCTGGAGCTCCACGTCAAGCTGGAACTGTGCAAGCAGTTTTTGGTAATGCCGTGCCGTCACAATATCGTCACATGCGGACGTACATGTCTGCATTGTGCCGGCACGACGTACGTTCCCGTGCTAGCACCGTGTAGATCCCGTGCCGTCACATGTCTATTTGGGTGGGCAAACTTAGTATATCCCTTGGGTACGATGTATTTTCGTTCGCAATTTTTGTCCCATCTTTTCTGATATTACCACTGTATGGAATTTTTTGAGGGGCTGGCCGCGATTATTGTACCACGGCTATCGGTTGTTAATCCCCGACGTTTGACCCGGATTTTCGTTCCCGACATTCGATTTTTCGAGATTTCGCGATTGACTACAGCATACGATACGGGGGGGGGGGGGGGGGGGGGGGGGGGTGCGTGAACGTAGATGTTTACACATAAAAAAAAAAAAAAAAAAAAAAACTGCACAAAAAGTACAATAAGAAAATGCAGAAACGCTTAAATTGTTAATTACTTTTCTTCGTTTCTTACGTACCAAAATATCGGCCGAATCCAAAGAGTCGCACTGGCTCGATTGTGAACACTGTGACATCTTTCTTCGACGAGCCCTGCATCGGACTAACAGAGGCCTGAGTGCCGGACTCGTTGGATCGTACAAACTTACTAATCTCTGAAATTGAAATATCCACGGTAATTGAATATGTGGAATTTACGTGTTTTTACATTTTAAAAAATCTGTCGTACCTGTAAGACGAACATAGGCAACGATGACAGACTGGTGACCACGAAAGCCATGTGACTCCGCGCAATATTGGGATTTGCGAGGATAGCTTGGACGAGGCCTGGTTCGCTTATGCATATCAGTAAACCATCTAAATTAATCACTACATTAATAAAACCGTTATAATCCTTGTAGAATATCATGAAAAATAAAAACTTTAATTTATTTAGCTTACATTTGCTCTGCGAAGATACGATCGACGAATTGTTCGAGTTGAGCGACTGCAAAGACTTGATCAGTATATCGAGTACTTGCACGAAAAGACCTCTCTGCGTAGCCAAATGATGAAGGACTTTCCAGAGACAAGTTTGTCCAGCTATATCGACAGCCCATAATTCATCGTAAAAAATATTCTTTGACAAAAACAATCTGAAAATGTAATTTGATGAGAAATTTTCAAGAGCTTCTTCTACATGTCGAAGACTAATAGTGTATCTTTGAGAATACGTACAAAAAATCTTTGTTCATATTGTTGAGCTCTTGGACCGACGCTCTCAAAGTGAGTTCCGTGAATGCGAGAACGCTAAGATTCGACAGGTGTATCCTCGTGGCTGTCGTCAACTCGTTAACTGTCGGCGGAGCGAGACAATGCATCAACCATCCTAACAACTTTGCCGTGCGACCCGCTGCCGCAAATTTTAATACCCTTTTTAATAATCGACACTGCAACGAAAATATTTTAAAATGTTGAGATTTAACAAAAAAAAAAAAAAAAAAAAAAACGTAACACCATTGTTCTTAGCGGTAAATATATGTTCGAGATATTTAAGAATTATCTCAATTGTATTCTGTTTTTACAGTAAACGTATTGTAAATTTTTAACCGTTTGTAATAAATAATACATTTTTAATAAAGTGCTGAATTATAAATGCGAAGTAAAGACATAAATTTATCATACGCCAGGAAATAAGTTCCGAATAATGCAATTATCAAGTAATTAAAAATAGTTTGCCATTATAAAACTTACCCGAGACAATTTATACAACACCTCCGCTCGTGAACAATCGTTGTTCATTAAAAATACATCACCAGCGTATTCTAACAATTGTTGAACATTCATTCCGAAAACTACGCCCAGCCTTCCGGCGCTCTCCAGATCGTGCTTCTTTAAAACGAAATCCATGAAAACATTGAGTAACGGTCTCCTGAAAAAGATTGTGCAGTTGTTAATGACAAAACTGTGTTATTGAAATGGTTAAATTTGCGTACTATTTCTGTTTTGTTTAACAGACCTGAGGACAACTTTGTACACGGCAATATTAGTTACAACTATACAGGTATCAACGGGAGCCGCGTCAACTCTGAGATCCTCGAGTTTCGAAGCGAGCGAGTACTTGCTATCAAGATTTCTCGGAGATGCATTGGTCGCCGATTTCTTGTAATCGGTTGCTCTATATACGTTGCATATCTCTTCCGTCGTGTCCTCGAGATCGAACTGAGCCATCAAAGATTCCGGATTAAAATCTGTTTCTTCGCCGATTTTAGTCTCGGATAAAGGACAAGATATTATTCTGAGAGATCGGCGATCTGAACCGATGACGAAGAAGAGACGCTGGGTCAGTATAATATCTTTGCAAGGTCCCGGCATTTTGTACATGTGCAATGGTACTATGGAAATATCGGTACCATGAATCTGCAAAAAGTAATATATATAAGCAAAGCAATACATATGATATTGCTGATATTTGTAATCAAGTTACCACCTAAATTGCTTGGTAAGTATCAAATTTACATCCTCATGTAATTGATGTGTACAAGCGGCATTTATGATTTATGATCACTTATGATATGGCTTGGTACAGTAGAACCTCGATTATCCGAACCATGACTCTGCTTATCCGAACGGTCGTTTATCCGAACGTTAGCGCGAAACAATATACATTGTTGATCGCCGTGGCAAGGGCCGCGTCCGGCTGCCGCTTATTTTATTTTACTATAAGCTCAATATTTGATACAACTCGGGTTACAAAGGATATAGGGGGCCGGAGCGAGATGACGCTGCTATCACGCTGCCGAAAGCATAAATTGTTTCTTACTTAACAACGATATTTTCACAGGTTTTATAACGCATGCGAAAAGAGTTGTCTAGGGCGAAACTGTGTAACCTTAAATAATTTTTTTTTTTTTTTAAACCCTGATGGGGTACATCATCGACGAGATACGTTACTTCCCAGATAGAAAAGCGTGCCGTAACATTCGACATGCCGTGCCCGCACAATGCAGACATGTATGTCCGCAGGTGACGATATTGTGACGGCACAGTATCGTCACAGTATCGTCACAGTATCGTCACAGTATCGTCTTATGAGGACATATATGTCTGCATTGAACCGGCACGGCGTGGGTTCCCGTGGTAGTACCGAGTAGATCCCGTGTCGTCAGTTTTCTATCTGGGTTTCTCTATGAGGAAGCAATATAAGAGATTCCACGAAGAATTTTTTGTTTTTCTGTTGGTGACCCATTTTGGCCCGTCAGGAGGACAAGGGGACAGGAGAACAGCAGGATAGCCAGCCAGTCAACCAGACCAACCTGCCTGTCTGGCTGTCTGACGGGGGGCGTCGAGGGCCCCCGGCGATTTGAGGAGACCCATTGATACATCCCGATTTTTTGCGCCATTATGAACCACCGCCCCATTTTACCCGGTTCGTCGAATTTTTATCCGAATTTTGTATTATCCGAACTAGACCCAGTGCCGACGAGTTCGAATAATCGAGGTTTTACTATATTAGAAAACTCGTATTTTTGGCAAAAATTGTTCTTTGAGAAATATGATGTATTGTTTACCGTTATGTGATGCGTAGCGTGGCTGTATCCCGTGTACAAATGTTGTCCCTGTTTCGTATATTGTGGCATCAAAAACATATCGTTGGACAAGAGTTCCGGGATGAAAGTATGGACTTTGTCCTCGGCAGCACGAGTAGTGGATTCCGGAATGCCAGTTTCTTCCGTGCCACTGCTGCTACCACTATCTGCTGAAATAAATTTATATATAATCCACCAATGGTCTTTTTTCATAATATATCTTTCTTACATGAAAAAGTCTACAAAGTAAATAATAATTTAATTTAAACAAATATAATATTTTTTTTCTAGTTTCATTGAAACGTACTTTGCCGTGGCGCAGCGTTGTTAGTAAGATTCCGATTTCTCGTCTCTGCCAATTTTTGCCGGAGAACAGCGAGTTTCTCGACGGACAGCTGTTTGAGTCCTTGCAGGCGGGATCTTGCCGGGGGAAAAGTTTGGGCCTCATCGCAAACATTGTCAGCAAGTTTCGTAACGGGATAAGCTTGAGAAACAATATTTCTCCCGCTGCTTAGAGGATAAACGTAATTGTTTGCTCGTTGCTCTAAAATCAAACGCCATTGTTGCCGCGATTGATTTGTTATCAACAGAGATACAACTTCAAGACTGTTGTCCTGGCACACGTCGAGACTACAAATATTGCCGCTCACGTGGGTCGAGCCAACTTGCTGACCATTCTCGAGATTGACGAATACTATTTCACCGCCTTCCGTCCCAATTACCCCTACGTGACTACATTGTGTAACACCTTGCCACCACGTGAGACAAGTAGGCCTGAAAAACAATATTTTAAACCAAATACATTCAATTTCAAGATTCAAACATTTTTTTTTCTCAACATTTCATTCCATGAAATAATATTGCAGAACAATATAAAAATTTTCCAACAATCGGTTCTCATTGCTAGACTGCGATCAGAATAGCTTATACATCGCCCAGTTACTACACTGTTAAATACTCGTAGCGGAAATACCCTATTCTTATTCTTTGTCGTGCGCATGCCTGTAAAGTTGAAATATAAACTACTGTGTCACTTTTCTTATTGTAAACACAATTGCGATTTCTGTACTACTGTAAAAAGGATCCGTCCCGTGAAATAAATAAATAAATAAATAAAATAAATAAAATATCCAGTTTACGCAAGGAAACACGTACCTAGAGTAAGTTGATTGCAAATTTAAAGATGTGAAGCTAGTCAAATCGTTTGTCGTCCATCTGTGGTCGATAGTACTGTTGTCATCTACCACCGCCAATGCCGGAATGATGTACAGAGAGCCGTCAATACTTGCTACCAGAAGCCACGATCCAGTGGGATCAAAGCACAGAGCACAAATGGCTTTCTGCGGAGCGTCGAACCAAGATAGTCTCATCACCGTCGGAAGGTGATGGATATCATCGTGATAGTATAGACCTACGTCGTTTCTTGATGTAGCAAACGCAAGTAGCTGTTTTTTACCAATCTCACATCGTGCACTGTAACTGATATTCGACGCTCTCATAAGGCATCGCAGCTCAAAGAGATTGTCATCTATTAGGTTTATGACGGACGGCCTGTCGCTCGTTGTTCTTTCCTCGGCCATTGGTCTTGAAACTATGTACGTTTTAACATTTTAGTATGCTGGAAACAAATAAACAAAAAATATCCTTGTAAACTTCTATCTTTTAATCGAGGGAAATTGTTTCCATTTTCGTTTTTTTTTTCACAGTCGCGAAAGGACGTGACGAATTTGACACGACGAAAACGAAACCGACGTCTTACACACGTGACGTGGAACGACTCCGTTAGGCGCGAGCCACATAATTCGTCACTAAAGAATCGCATTGTACATACCATTCGAAAATTCGACAAGTCTTGGGACGTAAACTTTGTTTTTATTTTTCTTTATTCTTCTTATTATCGGAAATGTAACACGGTCAAATTAAAAATACATAACGAAAGCAGCGTTATTTATAAGTACAAAGAAACGAGAGTAAAATTATATTTAGAATCTCTCTCCGCGACACTGTGCGAAATTCCTCAAGATGGAACAAGAATAAGATTTTGTGACAAAAAATAACAAAAAAATCACTGCAAACAATTTTTTTTATCTATAGACGAAAAAGAACAAAAAATCTATGGATATGTCCAAAGGACGGAGGTAATGTATTTTTTTTCACATGACCGTGAGAGTCATTGTCGAAGATTTCTTGTACGTCAAAAATAGCGAGGTTAAGACGTCTGTCAATGTTTTTCGCATGAAGGCTAGAACAGGGTTCGTTCTCCGCCCAAAAGTTACATTACAGGAAACCATGTAGATGCCGCTTAAAACGTTGAAAGTGACGAGCGCTCGCTCGCACCAATTGTGACGAGCGCTCGCGGGTGACAGACAGTTGACCGAATGCGAACTTGTATAATGACCAACCTCATCATATCGAAAGTCTCTAGCGCAGTTTAAGTTCGAAATCTTTAAACTAAATATCGAAACCCGTGCTGGACCCGCCAGACCGTCTTATTCATTTTGTATTCAAACGGGAAACTTCGTATTAAATAAAAACGTCGGTAAATCTATTAAAAATTGGGATTATTCAAAATTATTAATTTAAAATAGTTTACCCCGTAACAAACACGCGACATTGAAGTGAGTGGGATGTGAATATATACCAACGAGTACCCTTACCATTATTTCGGCGAAAATGGCTTTTCTAAACAAAATTATTTAGAATTTTTTTCGTTAATGAAATCCGTTGGGAAATATGCCACTTGAAAACAATGGCGGAGGTTTTAATTCGATATCTCGAAATTTTTTCAAAAAAAGTGCCGTTTCGCAAAACTTAACATAGGATTATCTCCATCTCATTGTTCCACTTTCAAAAGAGCCAAATATTTTTTTCGAGATATCGCACAAAATACAGGCAATTTGTATTTTTTTCGAAATTTTAAAAATTGACCATTTTCAGCATGGGGAATCCTAGGTTAAATTTTGAACTTTTTATCGTGTTAGGATTTTTTACCATCTCCATTGGCTTCAAGTGGCCCATTTCCGGCTGGAAACACATGCGACTTGTATGTTTTTTTTAATTTTAAAAATTGACCATTCTCAGCATAGGGAATCCTATGTTAAATTTTGCGAAACGGCACTTTTTTTCAAAAAATTTTGAGATATCGTATTAAAACCTGCGCCATTGTTTTCAAGTGGCATATTTACCAACCGATTTCATTAACGAAAAAATTCTAAAAAATTTTTTTGTAAAAATACCATTTTTGTCGAAAAATTGTAAGGGCACCCCCTTCTCATTTTTCCACTTTTAAAGTGGCCAAATATTTTTTTTCGAGATATCAATTATTTACCATCTCCATTGGCTTCAAGTGGCCCATTTCCGGCTCAAAACACACGCAACTTGTATTTTTTTCGAAATTTTAAAAATTGACCATTTTCAGCATAGGGAATCCTATGTTAAATTTTGCGAAACGGCACTTTTTTTCAAAAAATTTCGAGATATCGAATTAAAACCTCCGCCATTGTTTTCAAGTGGCATATTTACCAACCGATTTCATTAACGAAAAAATTCTAAAAAATTTTTTTGTAAAAATACCATTTTTGTCGAAAAATTGTAAGGGTACCCCCTTCTCATTTTTCCACTTTTAAAATGGCCAAATATTTTTTTTCGAGATATCAATTTTTTACCATCTCCATTGGCTTCAAGTGGCCCATTTCCGGCTCAAAACACACGCAACTTGTATTTTTTCGAAATTTTAAAAATTGACCATTTTCAGCATAGGGAATCCTATGTTAAATTTTGCGAAACGGCACTTTTTTTCAAAAAATTTCGAGATATCGAATTTAAACCTCCGCCATTGTTTTCAAGTGGCATGTTTACCAACCGATTTCATTAACGAAAAAATTCTAAAAAATTTTTTTGCAAAAATACCATTTTTGTCGAAAAATTGTAAGGGTACCCCCTTCTCATTTTTCCACTTTTAAAGTGGCCAAATATTTTTTTTCGAGATATCAATTTTTTACCATCTCCATTGGCTTCAAGTGGCCCATTTCCGGCTCAAAACACACGCAACTTGTATTTTTTTCGAAATTTTAAAAATTGACCATTTTCAGCATAGGGAATCCTATGTTAAATTTTGCGAAACGGCACTTTTTTTCAAAAAATTTCGAGATATCGAATTAAAACCTCCGCCATTGTTTTCAAGTGGCATATTTACCAACCGATTTCATTAACGAAAAAATTCTAAAAAATTTTTTTGTAAAAATACCATTTTTGTCGAAAAATTGTAAGGGTACCCCCTTCTCATTTTTCCACTTTTAAAATGGCCAACATTTTTTTTTCGAGATATCGATTTTTTACCATCTCCATTGGCTTCAAGTGGCCCATTTCCGGCTCAAAACACACGCAACTTGTATTTTTTTCGAAATTTTAAAAATTGACCATTTTCAGCATAGGGAATCCTATGTTAAATTTTGCGAAACGGCACTTTTTTTCAAAAAATTTCGAGATATCGAATTAAAACCTCCGCCATTGTTTTCAAGTGGCATATTTACCAACCGATTTCATTAACGAAAAAATTCTAAAAAATTTTTTTGTAAAAATACCATTTTTGTCGAAAAATTGTAAGGGCACCCCCTTCTCATTTTTCCACTTTTAAAATGGCCAAAATTTTTTTTTCAAGATATCAATTTTTTACCATCTCCATTGGCTTCAAGTGGCCCATTTCCGGCTCAAAACACACGCAACTTGTATTTTTTCGAAATTTTAAAAATTGACCATTTTCAGCATAGGGAATCCTATGTTAAATTTTGCGAAACGGCACTTTTTTTCAAAAAATTTCGAGATATCGAATTTAAACCTCCGCCATTGTTTTCAAGTGGCATGTTTACCAACCGATTTCATTAACGAAAAAATTCTAAAAAATTTTTTTGCAAAAATACCATTTTTGTCGAAAAATTGTAAGGGTACCCCCTTCTCATTTTTCCACTTTTAAAGTGGCCAAATATTTTTTTTCGAGATATCAATTTTTTACCATCTCCATTGGCTTCAAGTGGCCCATTTCCGGCTCAAAACACACGCAACTTGTATTTTTTTCGAAATTTTAAAAATTGACCATTTTCAGCATAGGGAATCCTATGTTAAATTTTGCGAAACGGCACTTTTTTTCAAAAAATTTCGAGATATCGAATTAAAACCTCCGCCATTGTTTTCAAGTGGCATATTTACCAACCGATTTCATTAACGAAAAAATTCTAAAAAATTTTTTTGTAAAAATACCATTTTTGTCGAAAAATTGTAAGGGTACCCCCTTCTCATTTTTCCACTTTTAAAATGGCCAACATTTTTTTTTCGAGATATCGATTTTTTACCATCTCCATTGGCTTCAAGTGGCCCATTTCCGGCTCAAAACACACGCAACTTGTATTTTTTTCGAAATTTTAAAAATTGACCATTTTCAGCATAGGGAATCCTATGTAAAATTTTGCGAAACGGCACTTTTTTTCAAAAAATTTCGAGATATCGAATTAAAACCTCCGCCATTGTTTTCAAGTGGCATATTTACCAACCGATTTCATTAACGAAAAAATTCTAAAAAATTTTTTTGTAAAAATACCATTTTTGTCGAAAAATTGTAAGGGTACCCCCTTCTCATTTTTCCACTTTTAAAATGGCCAAATATTTTTTTTCGAGATATCAATTTTTTACCATCTCCATTGGCTTCAAGTGGCCCATTTCCGGCTCAAAACACACGCAACTTGTATTTTTTTCGAAATTTTAAAAATTGACCATTTTCAGCATAGGGAATCCTATGTTAAATTTTGCGAAACGGCACTTTTTTTCAAAAAATTTCGAGATATCGAATTTAAACCTCCGCCATTGTTTTCAAGTGGCATGTTTACCAACCGATTTCATTAACGAAAAAATTCTAAAAAATTTTTTGTAAAAATACCATTTTTGTCGAAAAATTGTAAGGGTACCCCCTTCTCATTTTTCCACTTTTAAAATGGCCAAATATTTTTTTTCGAGATATCAATTTTTTACCATCTCCGTTGGCTTCAAGTGGCCCATTTCCGGCTCAAAACACACGCAACTTGTATTTTTTTCGAAATTTTAAAAATTGACCATTTTCAGCATAGGGAATCCTATGTTAAATTTTGCGAAACGGCACTTTTTTTCAAAAAATTTCGAGATATCGAATTTAAACCTCCGCCATTGTTTTCAAGTGGCATGTTTACCAACCGATTTCATTAACGAAAAAATTCTAAAAAATTTTTTTGCAAAAATACCATTTTTGTCGAAAAATTGTAAGGGTACCCCCTTCTCATTTTTCCACTTTTAAAATGGCCAAATATTTTTTTTCGAGATATCAATTTTTTACCATCTCCATTGGCTTCAAGTGGCCCATTTCCGGCTCAAAACACACGCAACTTGTATTTTTTTCGAAATTTTGAAAATTGACCATTTTCAGCATAGGGAATCCTATGTTAAATTTTGCGAAACGGCACATTTTTTCAAAAAATTTCGAGATATCGAATTAAAACCTCCGCCATTGTTTTCAAGTGGCATATTTACCAACCGATTTCATTAACGAAAAAATTCTAAAAAATTTTTTTGTAAAAATACCATTTTTGTCGAAAAATTGTAAGGGTACCCCCTTCTCATTTTTCCACTTTAAAAATGGCCAAATATTTTTTTTCGAGATATCAATTTTTTACCATCTCCATTGGCTTCAAGTGGCCCATTTCCGGCTCAAAACACACGCAACTTGTATTTTTTTCGAAATTTTAAAAATTGACCATTTTCAGCATAGGGAATCCTATGTTAAATTTTGCGAAATGGCACTTTTTTTCAAAAAATTTCGAGATATCGAATTAAAACCTCCGCCATTGTTTTCAAGTGGCATATTTACCAACCGATTTCATTAACGAAAAAATTCTAAAAAATTTTTTTGTAAAAATACCATTTTTGTCGATAAAATTGTAACGGTACCCCCTTCTCATTTTTCCACTTTTAAAGTGGCCAAATATTTTTTTCGAGATATCGATTTTTTACCATCTCCATTGGCTTCAAGTGGCCCATTTCCGGCTCAAAACACACGCAACTTGTATTTTTTCGAAATTTTAAAAATTGACCATTTTCAGCATAGGGAATCCTATGTTAAATTTTGCGAAACGGCACTTTTTTTCAAAAAATTTCGAGATATCGAATTAAAACCTCCGCCATTGTTTTCAAGTGGCATACTTACCAACCGATTTCATTAACGAAAAAATTCTAAAAAATTTTTTTGTAAAAATACCATTTTTGTCGAAAAATTGTAAGGGTACCCCCTTCTCATTTTTCCACTTTTAAAATGGCCAACATTTTTTTTTCGAGATATCGATTTTTTACCATCTCCATTGGCTTCAAGTGGCCCATTTCCGGCTCAAAACACACGCAACTTGTATTTTTTTCGAAATTTTAAAAATTGAATATTTTCAGCATAGGGAATCCTATGTTAAATTTTGCGAAACGGCACTTTTTTTCAAAAAATTTCGAGATATCGAATTAAAACCTCCGCCATTGTTTTCAAGTGGCATACTTACCAACCGATTTCATTAACGAAAAAATTCTAAAAAATTTTTTTGTAAAAATACCATTTTTGTCGAAAAATTGTAAGGGTACCCCCTTCTCATTTTTCCACTTTTAAAGTGGCCAAATATTTTTTTTCGAGATATCAATTTTTTACCATCTCCATTGGCTTCAAGTGGCCCATTTCCGGCTCAAAACACACGCAACTTGTATTTTTTTCGAAATTTTAAAAATTGACCATTTTCAGCATAGGGAATCCTATGTTAAATTTTGCGAAACGGCACTTTTTTTCAAAAAATTTCGAGATATCGAATTAAAACCTCCGCCATTGTTTTCAAGTGGCATATTTACCAACCGATTTCATTAACGAAAAAATTCTAAAAAATTTTTTTGTAAAAATACCATTTTTGTCGAAAAATTGTAAGGGTACCCCCTTCTCATTTTTCCACTTTTAAAATGGCCAACATTTTTTTTTCGAGATATCGATTTTTTACCATCTCCATTGGCTTCAAGTGGCCCATTTCCGGCTCAAAACACACGCAACTTGTATTTTTTTCGAAATTTTAAAAATTGACCATTTTCAGCATAGAGAATCCTATGTTAAATTTTGCGAAACGGCACTTTTTTTCAAAAAATTTCGAGATATCGAATTAAAACCTCCGCCATTGTTTTCAAGTGGCATATTTACCAACCGATTTCATTAACGAAAAAATTCTAAAAAATTTTTTTGTAAAAATACCATTTTTGTCGAAAAATTGTAAGGGCACCCCCTTCTCATTTTTCCACTTTTAAAATGGCCAAAATTTTTTTTTCAAGATATCAATTTTTTACCATCTCCATTGGCTTCAAGTGGCCCATTTCCGGCTCAAAACACACGCAACTTGTATTTTTTCGAAATTTAAAAAATTGACCATTTTCAGCATAGGGAATCCTATGTTAAATTTTGCGAAACGGCACTTTTTTTCAAAAAATTTCGAGATATCGAATTTAAACCTCCGCCATTGTTTTCAAGTGGCATGTTTACCAACCGATTTCATTAACGAAAAAATTCTAAAAAATTTTTTTGCAAAAATACCATTTTTGTCGAAAAATTGTAAGGGTACCCCCTTCTCATTTTTCCACTTTTAAAGTGGCCAAATATTTTTTTTCGAGATATCAATTTTTTACCATCTCCATTGGCTTCAAGTGGCCCATTTCCGGCTCAAAACACACGCAACTTGTATTTTTTTCGAAATTTTAAAAATTGACCATTTTCAGCATAGGGAATCCTATGTTAAATTTTGCGAAACGGCACTTTTTTTCAAAAAATTTCGAGATATCGAATTAAAACCTCCGCCATTGTTTTCAAGTGGCATATTTACCAACCGATTTCATTAACGAAAAAATTCTAAAAAATTTTTTTGTAAAAATACCATTTTTGTCGAAAAATTGTAAGGGTACCCCCTTCTCATTTTTCCACTTTTAAAGTGGCCAAATATTTTTTTTCGAGATATCAATTTTTTACCATCTCCATTGGCTTCAAGTGGCCCATTTCCGGCTCAAAACACACGCAACTTGTATTTTTTTCGAAATTTTAAAAATTGAATATTTTCAGCATAGGGAATCCTATGTTAAATTTTGCGAAACGGCACTTTTTTTCAAAAAATTTCGAGATATCGAATTAAAACCTCCGCCATTGTTTTCAAGTGGCATACTTACCAACCGATTTCATTAACGAAAAAATTCTAAAAAATTTTTTTGTAAAAATACCATTTTTGTCGAAAAATTGTAAGGGTACCCCCTTCTCATTTTTCCACTTTTAAAGTGGCCAAATATTTTTTTTCGAGATATCAATTTTTTACCATCTCCATTGGCTTCAAGTGGCCCATTTCCGGCTCAAAACACACGCAACTTGTATTTTTTTCGAAATTTTAAAAATTGACCATTTTCAGCATAGGGAATCCTATGTTAAATTTTGCGAAACGGCACTTTTTTTCAAAAAATTTCGAGATATCGAATTAAAACCTCCGCCATTGTTTTCAAGTGGCATATTTACCAACCGATTTCATTAACGAAAAAATTCTAAAAAATTTTTTTGTAAAAATACCATTTTTGTCGAAAAATTGTAAGGGTACCCCCTTCTCATTTTTCCACTTTTAAAATGGCCAACATTTTTTTTTCGAGATATCGATTTTTTACCATCTCCATTGGCTTCAAGTGGCCCATTTCCGGCTCAAAACACACGCAACTTGTATTTTTTTCGAAATTTTAAAAATTGACCATTTTCAGCATAGAGAATCCTATGTTAAATTTTGCGAAACGGCACTTTTTTTCAAAAAATTTCGAGATATCGAATTAAAACCTCCGCCATTGTTTTCAAGTGGCATATTTACCAACCGATTTCATTAACGAAAAAATTCTAAAAAATTTTTTTGTAAAAATACCATTTTTGTCGAAAAATTGTAAGGGCACCCCCTTCTCATTTTTCCACTTTTAAAATGGCCAAAATTTTTTTTTCAAGATATCAATTTTTTACCATCTCCATTGGCTTCAAGTGGCCCATTTCCGGCTCAAAACACACGCAACTTGTATTTTTTCGAAATTTAAAAAATTGACCATTTTCAGCATAGGGAATCCTATGTTAAATTTTGCGAAACGGCACTTTTTTTCAAAAAATTTCGAGATATCGAATTTAAACCTCCGCCATTGTTTTCAAGTGGCATGTTTACCAACCGATTTCATTAACGAAAAAATTCTAAAAAATTTTTTTGCAAAAATACCATTTTTGTCGAAAAATTGTAAGGGTACCCCCTTCTCATTTTTCCACTTTTAAAGTGGCCAAATATTTTTTTTCGAGATATCAATTTTTTACCATCTCCATTGGCTTCAAGTGGCCCATTTCCGGCTCAAAACACACGCAACTTGTATTTTTTTCGAAATTTTAAAAATTGACCATTTTCAGCATAGGGAATCCTATGTTAAATTTTGCGAAACGGCACTTTTTTTCAAAAAATTTCGAGATATCGAATTAAAACCTCCGCCATTGTTTTCAAGTGGCATATTTACCAACCGATTTCATTAACGAAAAAATTCTAAAAAATTTTTTTGTAAAAATACCATTTTTGTCGAAAAATTGTAAGGGTACCCCCTTCTCATTTTTCCACTTTTAAAGTGGCCAAATATTTTTTTTCGAGATATCAATTTTTACCATCTCCATTGGCTTCAAGTGGCCCATTTCCGGCTCAAAACACACGCAACTTGTATTTTTTTCGAAATTTTAAAAATTGAATATTTTCAGCATAGGGAATCCTATGTTAAATTTTGCGAAACGGCACTTTTTTTCAAAAAATTTCGAGATATCGAATTAAAACCTCCGCCATTGTTTTCAAGTGGCATACTTACCAACCGATTTCATTAACGAAAAAATTCTAAAAAATTTTTTTGTAAAAATACCATTTTTGTCGAAAAATTGTAAGGGTACCCCCTTCTCATTTTTCCACTTTTAAAGTGGCCAAATATTTTTTTTCGAGATATCAATTTTTTACCATCTCCATTGGCTTCAAGTGGCCCATTTCCGGCTCAAAACACACGCAACTTGTATTTTTTTCAAAATTTTAAAAATTGACCATTTTCAGCATAGAGAATCCTATGTTAAATTTTGCGAAACGGCACTTTTTTTCAAAAAATTTCGAGATATCGAATTAAAACCTCCGCCATTGTTTTCAAGTGGCATATTTACCAACCGATTTCATTAACGAAAAAATTCTAAAAAATTTTTTTGTAAAAATACCATTTTTGTCGAAAAATTGTAAGGGTACCCCCTTCTCATTTTTCCACTTTTAAAATGGCCAACATTTTTTTTTCGAGATATCGATTTTTTACCATCTCCATTGGCTTCAAGTGGCCCATTTCCGGCTCAAAACACACGCAACTTGTATTTTTTTCGAAATTTTAAAAATTGACCATTTTCAGCATAGGGAATCCTATGTTAAATTTTGCGAAACGGCACTTTTTTTCAAAAAATTTCGAGATATCGAATTAAAACCTCCGCCATTGTTTTCAAGTGGCATATTTACCAACCGATTTCATTAACGAAAAAATTCTAAAAAATTTTTTTGTAAAAATACCATTTTTGTCGAAAAATTGTAAGGGTACCCCCTTCTCATTTTTCCACTTTTAAAATGGCCAAATATTTTTTTTCGAGATATCAATTTTTTACTATCTCCATTGGCTTCAAGTGGCCCATTTCCGGCTCAAAACACACGCAACTTGTATTTTTTTCGAAATTTTAAAAATTGACCATTTTCAGCATAGGGAATCCTATGTTAAATTTTGCGAAACGGCACTTTTTTTCAAAAAATTTCGAGATATCGAATTAAAACCTCCGCCATTGTTTTCAAGTGGCATATTTACCAACCGATTTCATTAACGAAAAAATTCTAAAAAATTTTTTTGTAAAAATACCATTTTTGTCGAAAAATTGTAAGGGTACCCCCTTCTCATTTTTCCACTTTTAAAGTGGCCAAATATTTTTTTTCGAGATATCAATTTTTTACCATCTCCATTGGCTTCAAGTGGCCCATTTCCGGCTCAAAACACACGCAACTTGTATTTTTTTCGAAATTTTAAAAATTGACCATTTTCAGCATAGGGAATCGTATGTTAAATTTTGCGAAACGGCACTTTTTTTCAAAAAATTTCGAGATATCGAATTAAAACCTCCGCCATTGTTTTCAAGTGGCATATTTCCCAACCGATTTCATTAACGAAAAAATTCTAAAAAATTTTTTTGTAAAAATACCATTTTTGTCGAAAAATTGTAAGGGTACCCCCTTCTCATTTTTCCACTTTTAAAGTGGCCAAATATTTTTTTTCGAGATATCAATTTTTTACCATCTCCATTGGCTTCAAGGGGCCCATTTCCGGCTCAAAACACACGCAACTTGTATTTTTTTCGAAATTTTAAAAATTGAATATTTTCAGCATAGGGAATCCTATGTTAAATTTTGCGAAATGGCACTTTTTTTCAAAAAATTTCGAGATATCGAATTAAAACCTCCGCCATTGTTTTCAAGTGGCATATTTACCAACCGATTTCATTAACGAAAAAATTCTAAAAAATTTTTTTGTAAAAATACCATTTTTATCGAAAAATTGTAAGGGTACCCCCTTCTCATTTTTCCACTTTTAATGTGGCCAAATATTTTTTTTCGAGATATCAATTTTTACCATCTCCATTGGCTTCAAGTGGCCCATTTCCGGCTCAAAACACACGCAACTTGTATTTTTTTCGAAATTTTAAAAATTGACCATTTTCAGCATAGGGAATCCTATGTTAAATTTTGCGAAACGGCACTTTTTTTCAAAAAATTTCGAGATATCGAATTAAAACCTCCGCCATTGTTTTCAAGTGGCATATTTACCAACCGATTTCATTAACGAAAAAATTCTAAAAAATTTTTTTGTAAAAATACCATTTTTGTCGAAAAATTGTAAGGGCACCCCCTTCTCATTTTTCCACTTTTAAAATGGCCAAAATTTTTTTTTCAAGATATCAATTTTTTACCATCTCCATTGGCTTCAAGTGGCCCATTTCCGGCTCAAAACACACGCAACTTGTATTTTTTCGAAATTTTAAAAATTGACCATTTTCAGCATAGGGAATCCTATGTTAAATTTTGCGAAACGGCACTTTTTTTCAAAAAATTTCGAGATATCGAATTTAAACCTCCGCCATTGTTTTCAAGTGGCATGTTTACCAACCGATTTCATTAACGAAAAAATTCTAAAAAATTTTTTTGCAAAAATACCATTTTTGTCGAAAAATTGTAAGGGTACCCCCTTCTCATTTTTCCACTTTTAAAGTGGCCAAATATTTTTTTTCGAGATATCAATTTTTTACCATCTCCATTGGCTTCAAGTGGCCCATTTCCGGCTCAAAACACACGCAACTTGTATTTTTTCGAAATTTTAAAAATTGACCATTTTCAGCATAGGGAATCCTATGTTAAATTTTGCGAAACGGCACTTTTTTTCAAAAAATTTCGAGATATCGAATTAAAACCTCCGCCATTGTTTTCAAGTGGCATATTTACCAACCGATTTCATTAACGAAAAAATTCTAAAAAATTTTTTTGTAAAAATACCATTTTTGTCGAAAAATTGTAAGGGTACCCCCTTCTCATTTTTCCACTTTTAAAGTGGCCAAATATTTTTTTTCGAGATATCAATTTTTTACCATCTCCATTGGCTTCAAGTGGCCCATTTCCGGCTCAAAACACACGCAACTTGTATTTTTTTCGAAATTTTAAAAATTGACCATTTTCAGCATAGGGAATCGTATGTTAAATTTTGCGAAACGGCACTTTTTTTCAAAAAATTTCGAGATATCGAATTAAAACCTCCGCCATTGTTTTCAAGTGGCATATTTCCCAACCGATTTCATTAACGAAAAAATTCTAAAAAATTTTTTTGTAAAAATACCATTTTTGTCGAAAAATTGTAAGGGTACCCCCTTCTCATTTTTCCACTTTTAAAGTGGCCAAATATTTTTTTTCGAGATATCAATTTTTTACCATCTCCATTGGCTTCAAGGGGCCCATTTCCGGCTCAAAACACACGCAACTTGTATTTTTTTCGAAATTTTAAAAATTGAATATTTTCAGCATAGGGAATCCTATGTTAAATTTTGCGAAATGGCACTTTTTTTCAAAAAATTTCGAGATATCGAATTAAAACCTCCGCCATTGTTTTCAAGTGGCATATTTACCAACCGATTTCATTAACGAAAAAATTCTAAAAAATTTTTTTGTAAAAATACCATTTTTATCGAAAAATTGTAAGGGTACCCCCTTCTCATTTTTCCACTTTTAATGTGGCCAAATATTTTTTTTCGAGATATCAATTTTTACCATCTCCATTGGCTTCAAGTGGCCCATTTCCGGCTCAAAACACACGCAACTTGTATTTTTTTCGAAATTTTAAAAATTGACCATTTTCAGCATAGGGAATCCTATGTTAAATTTTGCGAAACGGCACTTTTTTTCAAAAAATTTCGAGATATCGAATTAAAACCTCCGCCATTGTTTTCAAGTGGCATATTTACCAACCGATTTCATTAACGAAAAAATTCTAAAAAATTTTTTTGTAAAAATACCATTTTTGTCGAAAAATTGTAAGGGCACCCCCTTCTCATTTTTCCACTTTTAAAATGGCCAAAATTTTTTTTTCAAGATATCAATTTTTTACCATCTCCATTGGCTTCAAGTGGCCCATTTCCGGCTCAAAACACACGCAACTTGTATTTTTTCGAAATTTTAAAAATTGACCATTTTCAGCATAGGGAATCCTATGTTAAATTTTGCGAAACGGCACTTTTTTTCAAAAAATTTCGAGATATCGAATTTAAACCTCCGCCATTGTTTTCAAGTGGCATGTTTACCAACCGATTTCATTAACGAAAAAATTCTAAAAAATTTTTTTGCAAAAATACCATTTTTGTCGAAAAATTGTAAGGGTACCCCCTTCTCATTTTTCCACTTTTAAAGTGGCCAAATATTTTTTTTCGAGATATCAATTTTTTACCATCTCCATTGGCTTCAAGTGGCCCATTTCCGGCTCAAAACACACGCAACTTGTATTTTTTCGAAATTTTAAAAATTGACCATTTTCAGCATAGGGAATCCTATGTTAAATTTTGCGAAACGGCACTTTTTTTCAAAAAATTTCGAGATATCGAATTAAAACCTCCGCCATTGTTTTCAAGTGGCATATTTACCAACCGATTTCATTAACGAAAAAATTCTAAAAAATTTTTTTGTAAAAATACCATTTTTGTCGAAAAATTGTAAGGGTACCCCCTTCTCATTTTTCCACTTTTAAAATGGCCAAATATTTTTTTTCGAGATATCAATTTTTTACCATCTCCATTGGCTTCAAGTGGCCCATTTCCGGCTCAAAACACACGCAACTTGTATTTTTTTCGAAATTTTAAAAATTGACTATTTTCAGCATAGGGAATCCTATGTTAAATTTTGCGAAACGGCACTTTTTTTCAAAAAATTTCGAGATATCGAATTTAAACCTCCGCCATTGTTTTCAAGTGGCATGTTTACCAACCGATTTCATTAACGAAAAAATTCTAAAAAATTTTTTGTAAAAATACCATTTTTGTCGAAAAATTGTAAGGGTACCCCCTTCTCATTTTTCCACTTTTAAAATGGCCAAATATTTTTTTTCGAGATATCAATTTTTTACCATCTCCGTTGGCTTCAAGTGGCCCATTTCCGGCTCAAAACACACGCAACTTGTATTTTTTTCGAAATTTTAAAAATTGACCATTTTCAGCATAGGGAATCCTATGTTAAATTTTGCGAAACGGCACTTTTTTTCAAAAAATTTCGAGATATCGAATTTAAACCTCCGCCATTGTTTTCAAGTGGCATGTTTACCAACCGATTTCATTAACGAAAAAATTCTAAAAAATTTTTTTGCAAAAATACCATTTTTGTCGAAAAATGGTAAGGGTACCCCCTTCTCATTTTTCCACTTTTAAAATGGCCAAATATTTTTTTTCGAGATATCAATTTTTTACCATCTCCATTGGCTTCAAGTGGCCCATTTCCGGCTCAAAACACACGCAACTTGTATTTTTTTCGAAATTTTAAAAATTGAATATTTTCAGCATAGGGAATCCTATGTTAAATTTTGCGAAACGGCACTTTTTTTCAAAAAATTTCGAGATATCGAATTAAAACCTCCGCCATTGTTTTCAAGTGGCATACTTACCAACCGATTTCATTAACGAAAAAATTCTAAAAAATTTTTTTGTAAAAATACCATTTTTGTCGAAAAATTGTAAGGGTACCCCCTTCTCATTTTTTCACTTTTAAAGTGGCCAAATATTTTTTTTCGAGATATCAATTTTTTACCATCTCCATTGGCTTCAAGTGGCCCATTTCCGGCTCAAAACACACGCAACTTGTATTTTTTTCGAAATTTTTAAAATTGACCATTTTCAGCATAGGGAATCCTATGTTAAATTTTGCGAAACGGCACTTTTTTTCAAAAAATTTCGAGATATCGAATTAAAACCTCCGCCATTGTTTTCAAGTGGCATATTTACCAACCGATTTCATTAACGAAAAAATTCTAAAAAATTTTTTTGTAAAAATACCATTTTTGTCGAAAAATTGTAAGGGTACCCCCTTCTCATTTTTCCACTTTTAAAATGGCCAACATTTTTTTTTCGAGATATCGATTTTTTACCATCTCCATTGGCTTCAAGTGGCCCATTTCCGGCTCAAAACACACGCAACTTGTATTTTTTTCGAAATTTTAAAAATTGACCATTTTCAGCATAGGGAATCCTATGTTAAATTTTGCGAAACGGCACTTTTTTTCAAAAAATTTCGAGATATCGAATTAAAACCTCCGCCATTGTTTTCAAGTGGCATATTTACCAACCGATTCATTAACGAAAAAATTCTAAAAAATTTTTTTGTAAAAATACCATTTTTGTCGAAAAATTGTAAGGGTACCCCCTTCTCATTTTTCCACTTTTAAAATGGCCAAATATTTTTTTTCGAGATATCAATTTTTTACCATCTCCATTGGCTTCAAGTGGCCCATTTCCGGCTCAAAACACACGCAACTTGTATTTTTTTCGAAATTTTAAAAATTGAATATTTTCAGCATAGGGAATCCTATGTTAAATTTTGCGAAACGGCACTTTTTTTCAAAAAATTTCGAGATATCGAATTAAAACCTCCGCCATTGTTTTCAAGTGGCATACTTACCAACCGATTTCATTAACGAAAAAATTCTAAAAAATTTTTTTGTAAAAATACCATTTTTGTCGAAAAATTGTAAGGGTACCCCCTTCTCATTTTTCCACTTTTAAAGTGGCCAAATATTTTTTTTCGAGATATCAATTTTTTACCATCTCCATTGGCTTCAAGTGGCCCATTTCCGGCTCAAAACACACGCAACTTGTATTTTTTTCGAAATTTTAAAAATTGACCATTTTCAGCATAGGGAATCCTATGTTAAATTTTGCGAAACGGCACTTTTTTTCAAAAAATTTCGAGATATCGAATTAAAACCTCCGCCATTGTTTTCAAGTGGCATATTTACCAACCGATTTCATTAACGAAAAAATTCTAAAAAATTTTTTTGTAAAAATACCATTTTTGTCGAAAAATTGTAAGGGTACCCCCTTCTCATTTTTCCACTTTTAAAGTGGCCAAATATTTTTTTTCGAGATATCAATTTTTTACCATCTCCATTGGCTTCAAGTGGCCCATATCCGGCTCAAAACACACGCAACTTGTATTTTTTTCGAAATTTTAAAAATTGACCATTTTCAGCATAGGGAATCCTATGTTAAATTTTGCGAAACGGCACTTTTTTTACAAAAATTTCGAGATATCGAATTAAAACCTCCGCCATTGTTTTCAAGTGGCATACTTACCAACCGATTTCATTAACGAAAAAATTCTAAAAAAATTTTTTGTAAAAATACCATTTTTGTCGAAAAATTGTAAGGGTACCCCCTTCTCATTTTTCCACTTTTAAAGTGGCCAAATATTTTTTTTCGAGATATCAATTTTTTACCATCTCCATTGGCTTCAAGTGGCCCATTTCCGGCTCAAAACACACGCAACTTGTATTTTTTTCGAAATTTTAAAAATTGACCATTTTCAGCATAGGGAATCCTATGTTAAATTTTGCGAAACGGCACTTTTTTTCAAAAAATTTCGAGATATCGAATTAAAACCTCCGCCATTGTTTTCAAGTGGCATACTTACCAACCGATTTCATTAACGAAAAAATTCTAAAAAATTTTTTTGTAAAAATACCATTTTTGTCGAAAAATTGTAAGGGTACCCCCTTCTCATTTTTCCACTTTTAAAGTGGCCAAATATTTTTTTTCGAGATATCAATTTTTTACCATCTCCATTGGCTTCAAGTGGCCCATTTCCGGCTCAAAACACACGCAACTTGTATTTTTTTCGAAATTTTAAAAATTGACCATTTTCAGCATAGGGAATCCTATGTTAAATTTTGCGAAACGGCACTTTTTTTCAAAAAATTTCGAGATATCGAATTAAAACCTCCGCCATTGTTTTCAAGTGGCATATTTACCAACCGATTTCATTAACGAAAAAATTCTAAAAAATTTTTTTGTAAAAATACCATTTTTGTCGAAAAATTGTAAGGGTACCCCCTTCTCATTTTTCCACTTTTAAAATGGCCAACATTTTTTTTTCGAGATATCGATTTTTTACCATCTCCATTGGCTTCAAGTGGCCCATTTCCGGCTCAAAACACACGCAACTTGTATTTTTTTCGAAATTTTAAAAATTGACCATTTTCAGCATAGGGAATCCTATGTTAAATTTTGCGAAACGGCACTTTTTTTCAAAAAATTTCGAGATATCGAATTAAAACCTCCGCCATTGTTTTCAAGTGGCATATTTACCAACCGATTTCATTAACGAAAAAATTCTAAAAAATTTTTTTGTAAAAATACCATTTTTGTCGAAAAATTGTAAGGGTACCCCCTTCTCATTTTTCCACTTTTAAAATGGCCAAATATTTTTTTTCGAGATATCAATTTTTTACCATCTCCATTGGCTTCAAGTGGCCCATTTCCGGCTCAAAACACACGCAACTTGTATTTTTTTCGAAATTTTAAAAATTGACCATTTTCAGCATAGGGAATCCTATGTTAAATTTTGCGAAACGGCACTTTTTTTCAAAAAATTTCGAGATATCGAATTAAAACCTCCGCCATTGTTTTCAAGTGGCATATTTACCAACCGATTTCATTAACGAAAAAATTCTAAAAAATTTTTTTGTAAAAATACCATTTTTATCGAAAAATTGTAAGGGTACCCCCTTCTCATTTTTCCACTTTTAAAGTGGCCAAATATTTTTTTTCGAGATATCAATTTTTTACCATCTCCATTGGCTTCAAGTGGCCCATTTGCGGCTCAAAACACACGCAACTTGTATTTTTTTCGAAATTTTAAAAATTGACCATTTTCAGCATAGGGAATCCTATGTTAAATTTTGCGAAACGGCACTTTTTTTCAAAAAATTTCGAGATATCGAATTAAAACCTCCGCCATTGTTTTCAAGTGGCATATTTACCAACCGATTTCATTAACGAAAAAATTCTAAAAAATTTTTTTGTAAAAATACCATTTTTGTCGAAAAATTGTAAGGGTACCCCCTTCTCATTTTTCCACTTTTAAAATGGCCAACATTTTTTTTTCGAGATATCGATTTTTTACCATCTCCATTGGCTTCAAGTGGCCCATTTCCGGCTCAAAACACACGCAACTTGTATTTTTTTCGAAATTTTAAAAATTGACCATTTTCAGCATAGGGAATCCTATGTTAAATTTTGCGAAACGGCACTTTTTTTCAAAAAATTTCGAGATATCGAATTAAAACCTCCGCCATTGTTTTCAAGTGGCATATTTACCAACCGATTTCATTAACGAAAAAATTCTAAAAAATTTTTTTGTAAAAATACCATTTTTGTCGAAAAATTGTAAGGGTACCCCCTTCTCATTTTTCCACTTTTAAAATGGCCAAATATTTTTTTTCGAGATATCAATTTTTTACCATCTCCATTGGCTTCAAGTGGCCCATTTCCGGCTCAAAACACACGCAACTTGTATTTTTTTCGAAATTTTAAAAATTGACCATTTTCAGCATAGGGAATCCTATGTTAAATTTTGCGAAACGGCACTTTTTTTCAAAAAATTTCGAGATATCGAATTAAAACCTCCGCCATTGTTTTCAAGTGGCATATTTACCAACCGATTTCATTAACGAAAAAATTCTAAAAAATTTTTTTGTAAAAATACCATTTTTATCGAAAAATTGTAAGGGTACCCCCTTCTCATTTTTCCACTTTTAAAATGGCCAAATATTTTTTTTCGAGATATCAATTTTTTACCATCTCCATTGGCTTCAAGTGGCCCATTTCCGGCTCAAAACACACGCAACTTGTATTTTTTTCGAAATTTTAAAAATTGACCATTTTCAGCATAGGGAATCCTATGTTAAATTTTGCGAAACGGCACTTTTTTTCAAAAAATTTCGAGATATCGAATTAAAACCTCCGCCATTGTTTTCAAGTGGCATACTTACCAACCGATTTCATTAACGAAAAAATTCTAAAAAATTTTTTTGTAAAAATACCATTTTTGTCGAAAAATTGTAAGGGTACCCCCTTCTCATTTTTCCACTTTTAAAGTGGCCAAATATTTTTTTTCGAGATATCAATTTTTTACCATCTCCATTGGCTTCAAGTGGCCCATTTCCGGCTCAAAACACACGCAACTTGTATTTTTTTCGAAATTTTAAAAATTGACCATTTTCAGCATAGGGAATCCTATGTTAAATTTTGCGAAACGGCACATTTTTTCAAAAAATTTCGAGATATCGAATTAAAACCTCCGCCATTGTTTTCAAGTGGCATATTTACCAACCGATTTCATTAACGAAAAAATTCTAAAAAATTTTGTTGTAAAAATACCATTTTTGTCGAAAAATTGTAAGGGTACCCCCTTCTCATTTTTCCACTTTAAAAATGGCCAAATATTTTTTTTCGAGATATCAATTTTTTACCATCTCCGTTGGCTTCAAGTGGCCCATTTCCGGCTCAAAACACACGCAACTTGTATTTTTTCGAAATTTTAAAAATTGACCATTTTCAGCATAGGGAATCCTATGTTAAATTTTGCGAAACGGCACTTTTTTTCAAAAAATTTCGAGATATCGAATTTAAACCTCCGCCATTGTTTTCAAGTGGCATGTTTACCAACCGATTTCATTAACGAAAAAATTCTAAAAAATTTTTTTGTAAAAATATCATTTTTGTCGAAAAATTGTAAGGGTACCCCCTTCTCATTTTTCCACTTTTAAAGTGGCCAAATATTTTTTTTCGAGATATCAATTTTTTACCATCTCCATTGGCTTCAAGTGGCCCATTTCCGGCTCAAAACACACGCAACTTGTATTTTTTTCGAAATTTTAAAAATTGACCATTTTCAGCATAGGGAATCCTATGTTAAATTTTGCGAAACGGCACTTTTTTTCAAAAAATTTCGAGATATCGAATTAAAACCTCCGCCATTGTTTTCAAGTGGCATATTTACCAACCGATTTCATTAACGAAAAAATTCTAAAAAATTTTTTTGTAAAAATACCATTTTTGTCGAAAAATTGTAAGGGTACCCCCTTCTCATTTTTCCACTTTTAAAATGGCCAAATATTTTTTTTCGAGATATCAATTTTTTACCATCTCCATTGGCTTCAAGTGGCCCATTTCCGGCTCAAAACACACGCAACTTGTATTTTTTTCGAAATTTTAAAAATTGACCATTTTCAGCATAGGGAATCCTATGTTAAATTTTGCGAAACGGCACTTTTTTTCAAAAAATTTCGAGATATCGAATTAAAACCTCCGCCATTGTTTTCAAGTGGCATATTTACCAACCGATTTCATTAACGAAAAAATTCTAAAAAATTTTTTTGTAAAAATACCATTTTTATCGAAAAATTGTAAGGGTACCCCCTTCTCATTTTTCCACTTTTAAAGTGGCCAAATATTTTTTTTCGAGATATCAATTTTTTACCATCTCCATTGGCTTCAAGTGGCCCATTTGCGGCTCAAAACACACGCAACTTGTATTTTTTTCGAAATTTTAAAAATTGACCATTTTCAGCATAGGGAATCCTATGTTAAATTTTGCGAAACGGCACTTTTTTTCAAAAAATTTCGAGATATCGAATTAAAACCTCCGCCATTGTTTTCAAGTGGCATATTTACCAACCGATTTCATTAACGAAAAAATTCTAAAAAATTTTTTTGTAAAAATACCATTTTTGTCGAAAAATTGTAAGGGTACCCCCTTCTCATTTTTCCACTTTTAAAATGGCCAACATTTTTTTTTCGAGATATCGATTTTTTACCATCTCCATTGGCTTCAAGTGGCCCATTTCCGGCTCAAAACACACGCAACTTGTATTTTTTTCGAAATTTTAAAAATTGACCATTTTCAGCATAGGGAATCCTATGTTAAATTTTGCGAAACGGCACTTTTTTTCAAAAAATTTCGAGATATCGAATTAAAACCTCCGCCATTGTTTTCAAGTGGCATATTTACCAACCGATTTCATTAACGAAAAAATTCTAAAAAATTTTTTTGTAAAAATACCATTTTTGTCGAAAAATTGTAAGGGTACCCCCTTCTCATTTTTCCACTTTTAAAATGGCCAAATATTTTTTTTCGAGATATCAATTTTTTACCATCTCCATTGGCTTCAAGTGGCCCATTTCCGGCTCAAAACACACGCAACTTGTATTTTTTTCGAAATTTTAAAAATTGACCATTTTCAGCATAGGGAATCCTATGTTAAATTTTGCGAAACGGCACTTTTTTTCAAAAAATTTCGAGATATCGAATTAAAACCTCCGCCATTGTTTTCAAGTGGCATATTTACCAACCGATTTCATTAACGAAAAAATTCTAAAAAATTTTTTTGTAAAAATACCATTTTTATCGAAAAATTGTAAGGGTACCCCCTTCTCATTTTTCCACTTTTAAAATGGCCAAATATTTTTTTTCGAGATATCAATTTTTTACCATCTCCATTGGCTTCAAGTGGCCCATTTCCGGCTCAAAACACACGCAACTTGTATTTTTTTCGAAATTTTAAAAATTGACCATTTTCAGCATAGGGAATCCTATGTTAAATTTTGCGAAACGGCACTTTTTTTCAAAAAATTTCGAGATATCGAATTAAAACCTCCGCCATTGTTTTCAAGTGGCATACTTACCAACCGATTTCATTAACGAAAAAATTCTAAAAAATTTTTTTGTAAAAATACCATTTTTGTCGAAAAATTGTAAGGGTACCCCCTTCTCATTTTTCCACTTTTAAAGTGGCCAAATATTTTTTTTCGAGATATCAATTTTTTACCATCTCCATTGGCTTCAAGTGGCCCATTTCCGGCTCAAAACACACGCAACTTGTATTTTTTTCGAAATTTTAAAAATTGACCATTTTCAGCATAGGGAATCCTATGTTAAATTTTGCGAAACGGCACATTTTTTCAAAAAATTTCGAGATATCGAATTAAAACCTCCGCCATTGTTTTCAAGTGGCATATTTACCAACCGATTTCATTAACGAAAAAATTCTAAAAAATTTTGTTGTAAAAATACCATTTTTGTCGAAAAATTGTAAGGGTACCCCCTTCTCATTTTTCCACTTTAAAAATGGCCAAATATTTTTTTTCGAGATATCAATTTTTTACCATCTCCGTTGGCTTCAAGTGGCCCATTTCCGGCTCAAAACACACGCAACTTGTATTTTTTCGAAATTTTAAAAATTGACCATTTTCAGCATAGGGAATCCTATGTTAAATTTTGCGAAACGGCACTTTTTTTCAAAAAATTTCGAGATATCGAATTTAAACCTCCGCCATTGTTTTCAAGTGGCATGTTTACCAACCGATTTCATTAACGAAAAAATTCTAAAAAATTTTTTTGTAAAAATATCATTTTTGTCGAAAAATTGTAAGGGTACCCCCTTCTCATTTTTCCACTTTTAAAGTGGCCAAATATTTTTTTTCGAGATATCAATTTTTTACCATCTCCATTGGCTTCAAGTGGCCCATTTCCGGCTCAAAACACACGCAACTTGTATTTTTTTCGAAATTTTAAAAATTGACCATTTTCAGCATAGGGAATCCTATGTTAAATTTTGCGAAACGGCACTTTTTTTCAAAAAATTTCGAGATATCGAATTAAAACCTCCGCCATTGTTTTCAAGTGGCATATTTACCAACCGATTTCATTAACGAAAAAATTCTAAAAAATTTTTTTGTAAAAATACCATTTTTGTCGAAAAATTGTAAGGGTACCCCCTTCTCATTTTTCCACTTTTAAAATGGCCAAATATTTTTTTTCGAGATATCAATTTTTACCATCTCCATTGGCTTCAAGTGGCCCATTTCCGGCTCAAAACACACGCAACTTGTATTTTTTTCGAAATTTTAAAAATTGACCATTTTCAGCATAGGGAATCCTATGTTAAATTTTGCGAAACGGCACTTTTTTTCAAAAAATTTCGAGATATCGAATTAAAACCTCCGCCATTGTTTTCAAGTGGCATATTTACCAACCGATTTCATTAACGAAAAAATTCTAAAAAATTTTTTTGTAAAAATACCATTTTTGTCGAAAAATTGTAAGGGTACCCCCTTCTCATTTTTCCACTTTTAAAATGGCCAACATTTTTTTTTCAAGATATCGATTTTTTACCATCTCCATTGGCTTCAAGTGGCCCATTTCCGGCTCAAAACACACGCAACTTGTATTTTTTTCGAAATTTTAAAAATTGACCATTTTCAGCATAGGGAATCCTATGTTAAATTTTGCGAAACGGCACTTTTTTTCAAAAAATTTCGAGATATCGAATTAAAACCTCCGCCATTGTTTTCAAGTGGCATATTTACCAACCGATTTCATTAACGAAAAAATTCTAAAAAATTTTTTTGTAAAAATACCATTTTTGTCGAAAAATTGTAAGGGCACCCCCTTCTCATTTTTCCACTTTTAAAATGGCCAAAATTTTTTTTTCAATATATCAATTTTTTACCATCTCCATTGGCTTCAAGTGGCCCATTTCCGGCTCAAAACACACGCAACTTGTATTTTTTCGAAATTTTAAAAATTGACCATTTTCAGCATAGGGAATCCTATGTTAAATTTTGCGAAACGGCACTTTTTTTCAAAAAATTTCGAGATATCGAATTTAAACCTCCGCCATTGTTTTCAAGTGGCATGTTTACCAACCGATTTCATTAACGAAAAAATTCTAAAAAATTTTGTTGTAAAAATACCATTTTTGTCGAAAAATTGTAAGGGTACCCCCTTCTCATTTTTCCACTTTTAAAATGGCCAAATATTTTTTTTCGAGATATCAATTTTTTACCATCTCCGTTGGCTTCAAGTGGCCCATTTCCGGCTCAAAACACACGCAACTTGTATTTTTTCGAAATTTTAAAAATTGACCATTTTCAGCATAGGGAATCCTATGTTAAATTTTGCGAAACGGCACTTTTTTTCAAAAAATTTCGAGATATCGAATTTAAACCTCCGCCATTGTTTTCAAGTGGCATGTTTACCAACCGATTTCATTAACGAAAAAATTCTAAAAAATTTTGTTGTAAAAATACCATTTTTGTCGAAAAATTGTAAGGGTACCCCCTTCTCATTTTTCCACTTTTAAAATGGCCAAATATTTTTTTTCGAGATATCAATTTTTTACCATCTCCATTGGCTTCAAGTGGCCCATCTCCGGCTCAAAACACACGCAACTTGTATTTTTTTCGAAATTTTAAAAATTGACCATTTTCAGCATAGGGAATCCTATGTTAAATTTTGCGAAACGGCACTTTTTTTCAAAAAATTTCGAGATATCGAATTAAAACCTCCGCCATTGTTTTCAAGTGGCATATTTACCAACCGATTTCATTAACGAAAAAATTCTAAAAAATTTTTTTGTAAAAATACCATTTCTGTCGAAAAATTGTAAGGGTACCCCCTTCTCATTTTTCCACTTTTAAAATGGCCAAATATTTTTTTTCGAGATATCAATTTTTTACCATCTCCATTGGCTTCAAGTGGCCCATTTCCGGCTCAAAACACACGCAACTTGTATTTTTTTCGAAATTTTAAAAATTGACCATTTTCAGCATAGGGAATCCTATGTTAAATTTTGCGAAACGGCAGTTTTTTTCAAAAAATTTCGAGATATCGAATTAAAACCTCCGCCATTGTTTTCAAGTGGCATATTTACCAACCGATTTCATTAACGAAAAAATTCTAAAAAATTTTTTTGTAAAAATACCATTTTTATCGAAAAATTGTAAGGGTACCCCCTTCTCATTTTTCCACTTTTAAAATGGCCAAATATTTTTTTTCGAGATATCAATTTTTTACCATCTCCATTGGCTTCAAGTGGCCCATTTCCGGCTCAAAACACACGCAACTTGTATTTTTTTCGAAATTTTAAAAATTGACCATTTTCAGCATAGGGAATCGTATGTTAAATTTTGCGAAACGGCACTTTTTTTCAAAAAATTTCGAGATATCGAATTAAAACCTCCGCCATTGTTTTCAAGTGGCATATTTCCCAACCGATTTCATTAACGAAAAAATTCTAAAAAATTTTTTTGTAAAAATACCATTTTTGTCGAAAAATTGTAAGGGTACCCCCTTCTCATTTTTCCACTTTTAAAGTGGCCAAATATTTTTTTTCGAGATATCAATTTTTTACCATCTCCATTGGCTTCAAGTGGCCCATTTCCGGCTCAAAACACACGCAACTTGTATTTTTTTCGAAATTTTAAAAATTGAATATTTTCAGCATAGGGAATCCTATGTTAAATTTTGCGAAATGGCACTTTTTTTCAAAAAATTTCGAGATATCGAATTAAAACCTCCGCCATTGTTTTCAAGTGGCATATTTACCAACCGATTTCATTAACGAAAAAATTCTAAAAAATTTTTTTGTAAAAATACCATTTTTATCGAAAAATTGTAAGGGTACCCCCTTCTCATTTTTCCACTTTTAAAATGGCCAAATATTTTTTTTCGAGATATCAATTTTTTACCATCTCCATTGGCTTCAAGTGGCCCATTTCCGGCTCAAAACACACGCAACTTGTATTTTTTTCGAAATTTTAAAAATTGACCATTTTCAGCATAGGGAATCCTATGTTAAATTTTGCGAAACGGCACTTTTTTTCAAAAAATTTCGAGATATCGAATTAAAACCTCCGCCATTGTTTTCAAGTGGCATATTTAGCAACCGATTTCATTAACGAAAAAATTCTAAAAAATTTTTTTGTAAAAATACCATTTTTGTCGAAAAATTGTAAGGGTACCCCCTTCTCATTTTTCCACTTTTAATGTGGCCAAATATTTTTTTTCGAGATATCAATTTTTACCATCTCCATTGGCTTCAAGTGGCCCATTTCCGGCTCAAAACACACGCAACTTGTATTTTTTTCGAAATTTTAAAAATTGACCATTTTCAGCATAGGGAATCCTATGTTAAATTTTGCGAAACGGCACTTTTTTTCAAAAAATTTCGAGATATCGAATTAAAACCTCCGCCATTGTTTTCAAGTGGCATATTTACCAACCGATTTCATTAACGAAAAAATTCTAAAAAATTTTTTTGTAAAAATACCATTTTTGTCGAAAAATTGTAAGGGTACCCCCTTCTCATTTTTCCACTTTTAAAATGGCCAAATATTTTTTTTCGAGATATCAATTTTTTACCATCTCCATTGGCTTCAAGTGGCCCATTTCCAGCTCAAAACACACGCAACTTGTATTTTTTTCGAAATTTTAAAAATTGACCATTTTCAGCATAGGGAATCCTATGTTAAATTTTGCGAAACGGCACTTTTTTTCAAAAAATTTCGAGATATCGAATTAAAACCTCCGCCATTGTTTTCAAGTGGCATATTTCCCAACCGATTTCATTAACGAAAAAATTCTAAAAAATTTTTTTGTAAAAATACCATTTTTGTCGAAAAATTGTAAGGGTACCCCCTTCTCATTTTTCCACTTTTAATGTGGCCAAATATTTTTTTTCGAGATATCAATTTTTACCATCTCCATTGGCTTCAAGTGGCCCATTTCCGGCTCAAAACACACGCAACTTGTATTTTTTTCGAAATTTTAAAAATTGACCATTTTCAGCATAGGGAATCCTATGTTAAATTTTGCGAAACGGCACTTTTTTTCAAAAAATTTCGAGATATCGAATTAAAACCTCCGCCATTGTTTTCAAGTGGCATATTTACCAACCGATTTCATTAACGAAAAAATTCTAAAAAATTTTTTTGTAAAAATACCATTTTTGTCGAAAAATTGTAAGGGTACCCCCTTCTCATTTTTCCACTTTTAAAATGGCCAAATATTTTTTTTCGAGATATCAATTTTTTACCATCTCCATTGGCTTCAAGTGGCCCATTTCCAGCTCAAAACACACGCAACTTGTATTTTTTTCGAAATTTTAAAAATTGACCATTTTCAGCATAGGGAATCCTATGTTAAATTTTGCGAAACGGCACTTTTTTTCAAAAAATTTCGAGATATCGAATTAAAACCTCCGCCATTGTTTTCAAGTGGCATATTTCCCAACCGATTTCATTAACGAAAAAATTCTAAAAAATTTTTTTGTAAAAATACCATTTTTGTCGAAAAATTGTAAGGGTACCCCCTTCTCATTTTTCCACTTTTAAAATGGCCAACATTTTTTTTTCAAGATATCGATTTTTTACCATCTCCATTGGCTTCAAGTGGCCCATTTCCGGCTCAAAACACACGCAACTTGTATTTTTTTCGAAATTTTAAAAATTGACCATTTTCAGCATAGGGAATCCTATGTTAAATTTTGCGAAACGGCACTTTTTTTCAAAAAATTTCGAGATATCGAATTAAAACCTCCGCCATTGTTTTCAAGTGGCATATTTACCAACCGATTTCATTAACGAAAAAATTCTAAAAAATTTTTTTGTAAAAATACCATTTTTGTCGAAAAATTGTAAGGGTACCCCCTTCTCATTTTTCCACTTTTAAAATGGCCAAATATTTTTTTTCGAGATATCAATTTTTTACCATCTCCATTGGCTTCAAGTGGCCCATTTCCGGCTCAAAACACACGCAACTTGTATTTTTTTCGAAATTTTAAAAATTGACCATTTTCAGCATAGGGAATCCTATGTTAAATTTTGCGAAACGGCACTTTTTTTCAAAAAATTTCGAGATATCGAATTTAAACCTCCGCCATTGTTTTCAAGTGGCATGTTTACCAACCGATTTCATTAACGAAAAAATTCTAAAAAATTTTTTTGTAAAAATACCATTTTTGTCGAAAAATTGTAAGGGTACCCCCTTCTCATTTTTCCACTATTAAAATGGCCAAATATTTTTTTTCGAGATATCAATTTTTTACCATCTCTATTGGCTTCAAGTGGCCCATTTCCAGCTCAAAACACACGCAACTTGTATTTTTTTCGAAATTTTAAAAATTGTCCATTTTCAGCATAGGGAATCCTATGTTAAATTTTGCGAAACGGCACTTTTTTTCAAAAAATTTCGAGATATCGAATTAAAATTTCCGCCATTGTTTTCAAGTGGCATATTTAGCAACCGATTTCATTAACGAAAAAATTCTAAAAAATTTTTTTGTAAAAATACCATTTTTGTCGAAAAATTGTAAGGGTACCCCCTTCTCATTTTTCCACTTTTAATGTGGCCAAATATTTTTTTTCGAGATATCAATTTTTACCATCTCCATTGGCTTCAAGTGGCCCATTTCCGGCTCAAAACACACGCAACTTGTATTTTTTTCGAAATTTTAAAAATTGACCATTTTCAGCATAGGGAATCCTATGTTAAATTTTGCGAAACGGCACTTTTTTTCAAAAAATTTCGAGATATCGAATTAAAACCTCCGCCATTGTTTTCAAGTGGCATATTTACCAACCGATTTCATTAACGAAAAAATTCTAAAAAATTTTTTTGTAAAAATACCATTTTTGTCGAAAAATTGTAAGGGTACCCCCTTCTCATTTTTCCACTTTTAAAATGGCCAAATATTTTTTTTCGAGATATCAATTTTTACCATCTCCATTGGCTTCAAGTAGCCCATTTCCGGCTCAAAACACACGCAACTTGTATTTTTTTCGAAATTTTAAAAATTGACCATTTTCAGCATAGGGAATCCTATGTTAAATTTTGCGAAACGGCACTTTTTTTCAAAAAATTTCGAGATATCGAATTAAAACCTCCGCCATTGTTTTCAAGTGGCATATTTACCAACCGATTTCATTAACGAAAAAATTCTAAAAAATTTTTTTGTAAAAATACCATTTTTGTCGAAAAATTGTAAGGGTACCCCCTTCTCATTTTTCCACTTTTAAAATGGCCAAATATTTTTTTTCGAGATATCAATTTTTTACCATCTCCATTGGCTTCAAGTGGCCCATTTCCAGCTCAAAACACACGCAACTTGTATTTTTTTCGAAATTTTAAAAATTGACCATTTTCAGCATAGGGAATCCTATGTTAAATTTTGCGAAACGGCACTTTTTTTCAAAAAATTTCGAGATATCGAATTAAAACCTCCGCCATTGTTTTCAAGTGGCATATTTCCCAACCGATTTCATTAACGAAAAAATTCTAAAAAATTTTTTTGTAAAAATACCATTTTTGTCGAAAAATTGTAAGGGTACCCCCTTCTCATTTTTCCACTTTTAAAATGGCCAACATTTTTTTTTCAAGATATCGATTTTTTACCATCTCCATTGGCTTCAAGTGGCCCATTTCCGGCTCAAAACACACGCAACTTGTATTTTTTTCGAAATTTTAAAAATTGACCATTTTCAGCATAGGGAATCCTATGTTAAATTTTGCGAAACGGCACTTTTTTTCAAAAAATTTCGAGATATCGAATTAAAACCTCCGCCATTGTTTTCAAGTGGCATATTTACCAACCGATTTCATTAACGAAAAAATTCTAAAAAATTTTTTTGTAAAAATACCATTTTTGTCGAAAAATTGTAAGGGCACCCCCTTCTCATTTTTCCACTTTTAAAATGGCCAAAATTTTTTTTTCAAGATATCAATTTTTTACCATCTCCATTGGCTTCAAGTGGCCCATTTCCGGCTCAAAACACACGCAACTTGTATTTTTTCGAAATTTTAAAAATTGACCATTTTCAGCATAGGGAATCCTATGTTAAATTTTGCGAAACGGCACTTTTTTTCAAAAAATTTCGAGATATCGAATTTAAACCTCCGCCATTGTTTTCAAGTGGCATGTTTACCAACCGATTTCATTAACGAAAAAATTCTAAAAAATTTTGTTGTAAAAATACCATTTTTGTCGAAAAATTGTAAGGGTACCCCCTTCTCATTTTTCCACTTTTAAAATGGCCAAATATTTTTTTTCGAGATATCAATTTTTTACCATCTCCATTGGCTTCAAGTGGCCCATTTCCGGCTCAAAACACACGCAACTTGTATTTTTTTCGAAATTTTAAAAATTGACCATTTTCAGCATAGGGAATCCTATGTTAAATTTTGCGAAACGGCACTTTTTTTCAAAAAATTTCGAGATATCGAATTAAAACCTCCGCCATTGTTTTCAAGTGGCATATTTACCAACCGATTTCATTAACGAAAAAATTCTAAAAAATTTTTTTGTAAAAATACCATTTTTGTCGAAAAATTGTAAGGGTACCCCCTTCTCATTTTTCCACTTTTAAAATGGCCAAATATTTTTTTTCGAGATATCAATTTTTTACCATCTCCGTTGGCTTCAAGTGGCCCATTTCCGGCTCAAAACACACGCAACTTGTATTTTTTTCGAAATTTTAAAAATTGACCATTTTCAGCATAGGGAATCCTATGTTAAATTTTGCGAAACGGCACTTTTTTTCAAAAAATTTCGAGATATCGAATTAAAACCTCCGCCATTGTTTTCAAGTGGCATACTTACCAACCGATTTCATTAACGAAAAAATTCTAAAAAATTTTTTTGTAAAAATACCATTTTTGTCGAAAAATTGTAAGGGTACCCCCTTCTCATTTTACCACTTTTAAAATGGCCAAATATTTTTTTTCGAGATATCAATTTTTTACCATCTCCATTGGCTTCAAGTGGCCCATTTCCGGCTCAAAAAACACGCAACTTGTATTTTTTTCGAAATTTTAAAAATTGACCATTTTCAGCATAGGGAATCCTATGTTAAATTTTGCGAAACGGCACTTTTTTTCAAAAAATGTCGAGATATCGAATTAAAACCTCCGCCATTGTTTTCAAGTGGCATGTTTACCAACCGATTTCATTAACGAAAAAATTCTAAAAAATTTTTTTGTAAAAATACCATTTTTGTCGAAAAATTGTAAGGGTACCCCCTTCTCATTTTTCCACTTTTAAAATGGCCAAATATTTTTTATCGAGATATCAATTTTTTACCATCTCCGTTGGCTTCAAGTGGCCCATTTCCGGCTCAAAACACACGCAACTTGTATTTTTTTCGAAATTTTAAAAATTGACCATTTTCAGCATAGGGAATCCTATGTTAAATTTTGCGAAACGGCACTTTTTTCAAAAAATTTCGAGATATCGAATTAAAACCTCCGCCATTGTTTTCAAGTGGCATATTTACCAACCGATTTCATTAACGAAAAAATTCTAAAAAATTTTTTTGTAAAAATACCATTTTTGTCGAAAAATTGTAAGGGTACCCCCTTCTCATTTTTCCACTTTTAAAATGGCCAAATATTTTTTTTCGAGATATCAATTTTTTACCATCTCCGTTGGCTTCAAGTGGCCCATTTCCGGCTCAAAACACACGCAACTTGTATTTTTTTCGAAATTTTAAAAATTGACCATTTTCAGCATAGGGAATCCTATGTTAAATTTTGCGAAACGGCACTTTTTTTCAAAAAATTTCGAGATATCGAATTAAAACCTCCGCCATTGTTTTCAAGTGGCATACTTACCAACCGATTTCATTAACGAAAAAATTCTAAAAAATTTTTTTGTAAAAATACCATTTTTGTCGAAAAATTGTAAGGGTACCCCCTTCTCATTTTTCCACTTTTAAAATGGCCAAATATTTTTTTTCGAGATATCAATTTTTTACCATCTCCATTGGCTTCAAGTGGCCCATTTCCGGCTCAAAACACACGCAACTTGTATTTTTTTCGAAATTTTAAAAATTGACCATTTTCAGCATAGGGAATCCTATGTTAAATTTGGCGAAACGGCACTTTTTTTCAAAAAATTTCGAGATATCGAATTAAAACCTCCGCCATTGTTTTCAAGTGGCATATTTACCAACCGATTTCATTAACGAAAAAATTCTAAAAAATTTTTTTGTAAAAATACCATTTTTGTCGAAAAATTGTAAGGGTACCCCCTTCTCATTTTTCCACTTTTAAAATGGCCAAATATTTTTTTTCGAGATATCAATTTTTTACCATCTCCGTTGGCTTCAAGTGGCCCATTTCCGGCTCAAAACACACGCAACTTGTATTTTTTTCGAAATTTTAAAAATTGACCATTTTCAGCATAGGGAATCCTATGTTAAATTTTGCGAAACGGCACTTTTTTTCAAAAAATTTCGAGATATCGAATTAAAACCTCCGCCATTGTTTTCAAGTGGCATACTTACCAACCGATTTCATTAACGAAAAAATTCTAAAAAATTTTTTTGTAAAAATACCATTTTTGTCGAAAAATTGTAAGGGTACCCCCTTCTCATTTTTCCACTTTTAAAATGGCCAAATATTTTTTTTCGAGATATCAATTTTTTACCATCTCCATTGGCTTCAAGTGGCCCATTTCCGGCTCAAAACACACGCAACTTGTATTTTTTTCGAAATTTTAAAAATTGAATATTTTCAGCATAGGGAATCCTATGTTAAATTTTGCGAAATGGCACTTTTTTTCAAAAAATTTCGAGATATCGAATTAAAACCTCCGCCATTGTTTTCAAGTGGCATATTTACCAACCGATTTCATTAACGAAAAAATTCTAAAAAATTTTTTTGTAAAAATACCATTTTTGTCGAAAAATTGTAAGGGTACCCCCTTCTCATTTTTCCACTTTTAAAATGGCCAAATATTTTTTTTCGAGATATCAATTTTTTACCATCTCCGTTGGCTTCAAGTGGCCCATTTCCGGCTCAAAACACACGCAACTTGTATTTTTTTCGAAATTTTAAAAATTGACCATTTTCAGCATAGGGAATCCTATGTTAAATTTTGCGAAACGGCACTTTTTTTCAAAAAATTTCGAGATATCGAATTAAAACCTCCGCCATTGTTTTCAAGTGGCATATTTACCAACCGATTTCATTAACGAAAAAATTCTAAAAAATTTTTTTGTAAAAATACCATTTTTGTCGAAAAATTGTAAGGGTACCCCCTTCTCATTTTTCCACTTTTAAAATGGCCAACATTTTTTTTTCGAGATATCGATTTTTTACCATCTCCATTGGCTTCAAGTGGCCCATTTCCGGCTCAAAACACACGCAACTTGTATTTTTTTCGAAATTTTAAAAATTGACCATTTTCAGCATAGGGAATCCTATGTTAAATTTTGCGAAACGGCACTTTTTTTCAAAAAATTTCGAGATATCGAATTAAAACCTCCGCCATTGTTTTCAAGTGGCATATTTACCAACCGATTCATTAACGAAAAAATTCTAAAAAATTTTTTTGTAAAAATACCATTTTTGTCGAAAAATTGTAAGGGTACCCCCTTCTCATTTTTCCACTTTTAAAATGGCCAAATATTTTTTTTCGAGATATCAATTTTTTACCATCTCCATTGGCTTCAAGTGGCCCATTTCCGGCTCAAAACACACGCAACTTGTATTTTTTTCGAAATTTTAAAAATTGAATATTTTCAGCATAGGGAATCCTATGTTAAATTTTGCGAAACGGCACTTTTTTTCAAAAAATTTCGAGATATCGAATTAAAACCTCCGCCATTGTTTTCAAGTGGCATACTTACCAACCGATTTCATTAACGAAAAAATTCTAAAAAATTTTTTTGTAAAAATACCATTTTTGTCGAAAAATTGTAAGGGTACCCCCTTCTCATTTTTCCACTTTTAAAGTGGCCAAATATTTTTTTTCGAGATATCAATTTTTTACCATCTCCATTGGCTTCAAGTGGCCCATTTCCGGCTCAAAACACACGCAACTTGTATTTTTTTCGAAATTTTAAAAATTGACCATTTTCAGCATAGGGAATCCTATGTTAAATTTTGCGAAACGGCACTTTTTTTCAAAAAATTTCGAGATATCGAATTAAAACCTCCGCCATTGTTTTCAAGTGGCATATTTACCAACCGATTTCATTAACGAAAAAATTCTAAAAAATTTTTTTGTAAAAATACCATTTTTGTCGAAAAATTGTAAGGGTACCCCCTTCTCATTTTTCCACTTTTAAAGTGGCCAAATATTTTTTTTCGAGATATCAATTTTTTACCATCTCCATTGGCTTCAAGTGGCCCATATCCGGCTCAAAACACACGCAACTTGTATTTTTTTCGAAATTTTAAAAATTGACCATTTTCAGCATAGGGAATCCTATGTTAAATTTTGCGAAACGGCACTTTTTTTACAAAAATTTCGAGATATCGAATTAAAACCTCCGCCATTGTTTTCAAGTGGCATATTTACCAACCGATTTCATTAACGAAAAAATTCTAAAAAATTTTTTTGTAAAAATACCATTTTTGTCGAAAAATTGTAAGGGTACCCCCTTCTCATTTTTCCACTTTTAAAGTGGCCAAATATTTTTTTTCGAGATATCAATTTTTACCATCTCCATTGGCTTCAAGTGGCCCATTTCCGGCTCAAAACACACGCAACTTGTATTTTTTTCGAAATTTTAAAAATTGAATATTTTCAGCATAGGGAATCCTATGTTAAATTTTGCGAAACGGCACTTTTTTTCAAAAAATTTCGAGATATCGAATTAAAACCTCCGCCATTGTTTTCAAGTGGCATACTTACCAACCGATTTCATTAACGAAAAAATTCTAAAAAAATTTTTTGTAAAAATACCATTTTTGTCGAAAAATTGTAAGGGTACCCCCTTCTCATTTTTCCACTTTTAAAGTGGCCAAATATTTTTTTTCGAGATATCAATTTTTTACCATCTCCATTGGCTTCAAGTGGCCCATTTCCGGCTCAAAACACACGCAACTTGTATTTTTTTCGAAATTTTAAAAATTGACCATTTTCAGCATAGGGAATCCTATGTTAAATTTTGCGAAACGGCACTTTTTTTCAAAAAATTTCGAGATATCGAATTAAAACCTCCGCCATTGTTTTCAAGTGGCATACTTACCAACCGATTTCATTAACGAAAAAATTCTAAAAAATTTTTTTGTAAAAATACCATTTTTGTCGAAAAATTGTAAGGGTACCCCCTTCTCATTTTTCCACTTTTAAAGTGGCCAAATATTTTTTTTCGAGATATCAATTTTTTACCATCTCCATTGGCTTCAAGTGGCCCATTTCCGGCTCAAAACACACGCAACTTGTATTTTTTTCGAAATTTTAAAAATTGACCATTTTCAGCATAGGGAATCCTATGTTAAATTTTGCGAAACGGCACTTTTTTTCAAAAAATTTCGAGATATCGAATTAAAACCTCCGCCATTGTTTTCAAGTGGCATATTTACCAACCGATTTCATTAACGAAAAAATTCTAAAAAATTTTTTTGTAAAAATACCATTTTTGTCGAAAAATTGTAAGGGTACCCCCTTCTCATTTTTCCACTTTTAAAGTGGCCAAATATTTTTTTTCGAGATATCAATTTTTTACCATCTCCATTGGCTTCAAGTGGCCCATATCCGGCTCAAAACACACGCAACTTGTATTTTTTTCGAAATTTTAAAAATTGACCATTTTCAGCATAGGGAATCCTATGTTAAATTTTGCGAAACGGCACTTTTTTTACAAAAATTTCGAGATATCGAATTAAAACCTCCGCCATTGTTTTCAAGTGGCATATTTACCAACCGATTTCATTAACGAAAAAATTCTAAAAAATTTTTTTGTAAAAATACCATTTTTGTCGAAAAATTGTAAGGGTACCCCCTTCTCATTTTTCCACTTTTAAAGTGGCCAAATATTTTTTTTCGAGATATCAATTTTTACCATCTCCATTGGCTTCAAGTGGCCCATTTCCGGCTCAAAACACACGCAACTTGTATTTTTTTCGAAATTTTAAAAATTGAATATTTTCAGCATAGGGAATCCTATGTTAAATTTTGCGAAACGGCACTTTTTTTCAAAAAATTTCGAGATATCGAATTAAAACCTCCGCCATTGTTTTCAAGTGGCATACTTACCAACCGATTTCATTAACGAAAAAATTCTAAAAAAATTTTTTGTAAAAATACCATTTTTGTCGAAAAATTGTAAGGGTACCCCCTTCTCATTTTTCCACTTTTAAAGTGGCCAAATATTTTTTTTCGAGATATCAATTTTTTACCATCTCCATTGGCTTCAAGTGGCCCATTTCCGGCTCAAAACACACGCAACTTGTATTTTTTTCGAAATTTTAAAAATTGACCATTTTCAGCATAGGGAATCCTATGTTAAATTTTGCGAAACGGCACTTTTTTTCAAAAAATTTCGAGATATCGAATTAAAACCTCCGCCATTGTTTTCAAGTGGCATACTTACCAACCGATTTCATTAACGAAAAAATTCTAAAAAATTTTTTTGTAAAAATACCATTTTTGTCGAAAAATTGTAAGGGTACCCCCTTCTCATTTTTCCACTTTTAAAGTGGCCAAATATTTTTTTTCGAGATATCAATTTTTTACCATCTCCATTGGCTTCAAGTGGCCCATTTCCGGCTCAAAACACACGCAACTTGTATTTTTTTCGAAATTTTAAAAATTGACCATTTTCAGCATAGGGAATCCTATGTTAAATTTTGCGAAACGGCACTTTTTTTCAAAAAATTTCGAGATATCGAATTAAAACCTCCGCCATTGTTTTCAAGTGGCATATTTACCAACCGATTTCATTAACGAAAAAATTCTAAAAAATTTTTTTGTAAAAATACCATTTTTGTCGAAAAATTGTAAGGGTACCCCCTTCTCATTTTTCCACTTTTAAAATGGCCAACATTTTTTTTTCGAGATATCGATTTTTTACCATCTCCATTGGCTTCAAGTGGCCCATTTCCGGCTCAAAACACACGCAACTTGTATTTTTTTCGAAATTTTAAAAATTGACCATTTTCAGCATAGGGAATCCTATGTTAAATTTTGCGAAACGGCACTTTTTTTCAAAAAATTTCGAGATATCGAATTAAAACCTCCGCCATTGTTTTCAAGTGGCATATTTACCAACCGATTTCATTAACGAAAAAATTCTAAAAAATTTTTTTGTAAAAATACCATTTTTATCGAAAAATTGTAAGGGTACCCCCTTCTCATTTTTCCACTTTTAAAGTGGCCAAATATTTTTTTTCGAGATATCAATTTTTTACCATCTCCATTGGCTTCAAGTGGCCCATTTGCGGCTCAAAACACACGCAACTTGTATTTTTTTCGAAATTTTAAAAATTGACCATTTTCAGCATAGGGAATCCTATGTTAAATTTTGCGAAACGGCACTTTTTTTCAAAAAATTTCGAGATATCGAATTAAAACCTCCGCCATTGTTTTCAAGTGGCATATTTACCAACCGATTTCATTAACGAAAAAATTCTAAAAAATTTTTTTGTAAAAATACCATTTTTGTCGAAAAATTGTAAGGGTACCCCCTTCTCATTTTTCCACTTTTAAAATGGACAACATTTTTTTTTCGAGATATCGATTTTTTACCATCTCCATTGGCTTCAAGTGGCCCATTTCCGGCTCAAAACACACGCAACTTGTATTTTTTTCGAAATTTTAAAAATTGACCATTTTCAGCATAGGGAATCCTATGTTAAATTTTGCGAAACGGCACTTTTTTTCAAAAAATTTCGAGATATCGAATTAAAACCTCCGCCATTGTTTTCAAGTGGCATATTTACCAACCGATTTCATTAACGAAAAAATTCTAAAAAATTTTTTTGTAAAAATACCATTTTTGTCGAAAAATTGTAAGGGTACCCCCTTCTCATTTTTCCACTTTTAAAATGGCCAAATATTTTTTTTCGAGATATCAATTTTTTACCATCTCCATTGGCTTCAAGTGGCCCATTTCCGGCTCAAAACACACGCAACTTGTATTTTTTTCGAAATTTTAAAAATTGACCATTTTCAGCATAGGGAATCCTATGTTAAATTTTGCGAAACGGCACTTTTTTTCAAAAAATTTCGAGATATCGAATTAAAACCTCCGCCATTGTTTTCAAGTGGCATATTTACCAACCGATTTCATTAACGAAAAAATTCTAAAAAATTTTTTTGTAAAAATACCATTTTTGTCGAAAAATTGTAAGGGTACCCCCTTCTCATTTTTCCACTTTTAAAATGGCCAAATATTTTTTTTCGAGATATCAATTTTTTACCATCTCCATTGGCTTCAAGTGGCCCATTTCCGGCTCAAAACACACGCAACTTGTATTTTTTTCGAAATTTTAAAAATTGACCATTTTCAGCATAGGGAATCCTATGTTAAATTTTGCGAAACGGCACTTTTTTTCAAAAAATTTCGAGATATCGAATTAAAACCTCCGCCATTGTTTTCAAGTGGCATATTTACCAACCGATTTCATTAACGAAAAAATTCTAAAAAATTTTTTTGTAAAAATACCATTTTTATCGAAAAATTGTAAGGGTACCCCCTTCTCATTTTTCCACTTTTAAAATGGCCAAATATTTTTTTTCGAGATATCAATTTTTTACCATCTCCATTGGCTTCAAGTGGCCCATTTCCGGCTCAAAACACACGCAACTTGTATTTTTTTCGAAATTTTAAAAATTGACCATTTTCAGCATAGGGAATCCTATGTTAAATTTTGCGAAACGGCACTTTTTTTCAAAAAATTTCGAGATATCGAATTAAAACCTCCGCCATTGTTTTCAAGTGGCATACTTACCAACCGATTTCATTAACGAAAAAATTCTAAAAAATTTTTTTGTAAAAATACCATTTTTGTCGAAAAATTGTAAGGGTACCCCCTTCTCATTTTTCCACTTTTAAAGTGGCCAAATATTTTTTTTCGAGATATCAATTTTTTACCATCTCCATTGGCTTCAAGTGGCCCATTTCCGGCTCAAAACACACGCAACTTGTATTTTTTTCGAAATTTTAAAAATTGACCATTTTCAGCATAGGGAATCCTATGTTAAATTTTGCGAAACGGCACATTTTTTCAAAAAATTTCGAGATATCGAATTAAAACCTCCGCCATTGTTTTCAAGTGGCATATTTACCAACCGATTTCATTAACGAAAAAATTCTAAAAAATTTTGTTGTAAAAATACCATTTTTGTCGAAAAATTGTAAGGGTACCCCCTTCTCATTTTTCCACTTTAAAAATGGCCAAATATTTTTTTTCGAGATATCAATTTTTTACCATCTCCGTTGGCTTCAAGTGGCCCATTTCCGGCTCAAAACACACGCAACTTGTATTTTTTCGAAATTTTAAAAATTGACCATTTTCAGCATAGGGAATCCTATGTTAAATTTTGCGAAACGGCACTTTTTTTCAAAAAATTTCGAGATATCGAATTTAAACCTCCGCCATTGTTTTCAAGTGGCATGTTTACCAACCGATTTCATTAACGAAAAAATTCTAAAAAATTTTTTTGTAAAAATATCATTTTTGTCGAAAAATTGTAAGGGTACCCCCTTCTCATTTTTCCACTTTTAAAGTGGCCAAATATTTTTTTTCGAGATATCAATTTTTTACCATCTCCATTGGCTTCAAGTGGCCCATTTCCGGCTCAAAACACACGCAACTTGTATTTTTTTCGAAATTTTAAAAATTGACCATTTTCAGCATAGGGAATCCTATGTTAAATTTTGCGAAACGGCACTTTTTTTCAAAAAATTTCGAGATATCGAATTAAAACCTCCGCCATTGTTTTCAAGTGGCATATTTACCAACCGATTTCATTAACGAAAAAATTCTAAAAAATTTTTTTGTAAAAATACCATTTTTGTCGAAAAATTGTAAGGGTACCCCCTTCTCATTTTTCCACTTTTAAAATGGCCAAATATTTTTTTTCGAGATATCAATTTTTACCATCTCCATTGGCTTCAAGTGGCCCATTTCCGGCTCAAAACACACGCAACTTGTATTTTTTTCGAAATTTTAAAAATTGACCATTTTCAGCATAGGGAATCCTATGTTAAATTTTGCGAAACGGCACTTTTTTTCAAAAAATTTCGAGATATCGAATTAAAACCTCCGCCATTGTTTTCAAGTGGCATATTTACCAACCGATTTCATTAACGAAAAAATTCTAAAAAATTTTTTTGTAAAAATACCATTTTTGTCGAAAAATTGTAAGGGTACCCCCTTCTCATTTTTCCACTTTTAAAATGGCCAACATTTTTTTTTCAAGATATCGATTTTTTACCATCTCCATTGGCTTCAAGTGGCCCATTTCCGGCTCAAAACACACGCAACTTGTATTTTTTTCGAAATTTTAAAAATTGACCATTTTCAGCATAGGGAATCCTATGTTAAATTTTGCGAAACGGCACTTTTTTTCAAAAAATTTCGAGATATCGAATTAAAACCTCCGCCATTGTTTTCAAGTGGCATATTTACCAACCGATTTCATTAACGAAAAAATTCTAAAAAATTTTTTTGTAAAAATACCATTTTTGTCGAAAAATTGTAAGGGCACCCCCTTCTCATTTTTCCACTTTTAAAATGGCCAAAATTTTTTTTTCAATATATCAATTTTTTACCATCTCCATTGGCTTCAAGTGGCCCATTTCCGGCTCAAAACACACGCAACTTGTATTTTTTCGAAATTTTAAAAATTGACCATTTTCAGCATAGGGAATCCTATGTTAAATTTTGCGAAACGGCACTTTTTTTCAAAAAATTTCGAGATATCGAATTTAAACCTCCGCCATTGTTTTCAAGTGGCATGTTTACCAACCGATTTCATTAACGAAAAAATTCTAAAAAATTTTGTTGTAAAAATACCATTTTTGTCGAAAAATTGTAAGGGTACCCCCTTCTCATTTTTCCACTTTTAAAATGGCCAAATATTTTTTTTCGAGATATCAATTTTTTACCATCTCCGTTGGCTTCAAGTGGCCCATTTCCGGCTCAAAACACACGCAACTTGTATTTTTTTCGAAATTTTAAAAATTGACCATTTTCAGCATAGGGAATCGTATGTTAAATTTTGCGAAACGGCACTTTTTTTCAAAAAATTTCGAGATATCGAATTAAAACCTCCGCCATTGTTTTCAAGTGGCATATTTCCCAACCGATTTCATTAACGAAAAAATTCTAAAAAATTTTTTTGTAAAAATACCATTTTTGTCGAAAAATTGTAAGGGTACCCCCTTCTCATTTTTCCACTTTTAAAGTGGCCAAATATTTTTTTTCGAGATATCAATTTTTTACCATCTCCATTGGCTTCAAGTGGCCCATTTCCGGCTCAAAACACACGCAACTTGTATTTTTTTCGAAATTTTAAAAATTGAATATTTTCAGCATAGGGAATCCTATGTTAAATTTTGCGAAATGGCACTTTTTTTCAAAAAATTTCGAGATATCGAATTAAAACCTCCGCCATTGTTTTCAAGTGGCATATTTACCAACCGATTTCATTAACGAAAAAATTCTAAAAAATTTTTTTGTAAAAATACCATTTTTATCGAAAAATTGTAAGGGTACCCCCTTCTCATTTTTCCACTTTTAAAATGGCCAAATATTTTTTTTCGAGATATCAATTTTTTACCATCTCCATTGGCTTCAAGTGGCCCATTTCCGGCTCAAAACACACGCAACTTGTATTTTTTTCGAAATTTTAAAAATTGACCATTTTCAGCATAGGGAATCCTATGTTAAATTTTGCGAAACGGCACTTTTTTTCAAAAAATTTCGAGATATCGAATTAAAACCTCCGCCATTGTTTTCAAGTGGCATATTTAGCAACCGATTTCATTAACGAAAAAATTCTAAAAAATTTTTTTGTAAAAATACCATTTTTGTCGAAAAATTGTAAGGGTACCCCCTTCTCATTTTTCCACTTTTAATGTGGCCAAATATTTTTTTTCGAGATATCAATTTTTACCATCTCCATTGGCTTCAAGTGGCCCATTTCCGGCTCAAAACACACGCAACTTGTATTTTTTTCGAAATTTTAAAAATTGACCATTTTCAGCATAGGGAATCCTATGTTAAATTTTGCGAAACGGCACTTTTTTTCAAAAAATTTCGAGATATCGAATTAAAACCTCCGCCATTGTTTTCAAGTGGCATATTTACCAACCGATTTCATTAACGAAAAAATTCTAAAAAATTTTTTTGTAAAAATACCATTTTTGTCGAAAAATTGTAAGGGTACCCCCTTCTCATTTTTCCACTTTTAATGTGGCCAAATATTTTTTTTCGAGATATCAATTTTTACCATCTCCATTGGCTTCAAGTGGCCCATTTCCGGCTCAAAACACACGCAACTTGTATTTTTTTCGAAATTTTAAAAATTGACCATTTTCAGCATAGGGAATCCTATGTTAAATTTTGCGAAACGGCACTTTTTTTCAAAAAATTTCGAGATATCGAATTAAAACCTCCGCCATTGTTTTCAAGTGGCATATTTACCAACCGATTTCATTAACGAAAAAATTCTAAAAAATTTTTTTGTAAAAATACCATTTTTGTCGAAAAATTGTAAGGGTACCCCCTTCTCATTTTTCCACTTTTAAAATGGCCAAATATTTTTTTTCGAGATATCAATTTTTTACCATCTCCATTGGCTTCAAGTGGCCCATTTCCAGCTCAAAACACACGCAACTTGTATTTTTTTCGAAATTTTAAAAATTGACCATTTTCAGCATAGGGAATCCTATGTTAAATTTTGCGAAACGGCACTTTTTTTCAAAAAATTTCGAGATATCGAATTAAAACCTCCGCCATTGTTTTCAAGTGGCATATTTCCCAACCGATTTCATTAACGAAAAAATTCTAAAAAATTTTTTTGTAAAAATACCATTTTTGTCGAAAAATTGTAAGGGTACCCCCTTCTCATTTTTCCACTTTTAAAATGGCCAACATTTTTTTTTCAAGATATCGATTTTTTACCATCTCCATTGGCTTCAAGTGGCCCATTTCCGGCTCAAAACACACGCAACTTGTATTTTTTTCGAAATTTTAAAAATTGACCATTTTCAGCATAGGGAATCCTATGTTAAATTTTGCGAAACGGCACTTTTTTTCAAAAAATTTCGAGATATCGAATTAAAACCTCCGCCATTGTTTTCAAGTGGCATATTTACCAACCGATTTCATTAACGAAAAAATTCTAAAAAATTTTTTTGTAAAAATACCATTTTTGTCGAAAAATTGTAAGGGTACCCCCTTCTCATTTTTCCACTTTTAAAATGGCCAAATATTTTTTTTCGAGATATCAATTTTTTACCATCTCCATTGGCTTCAAGTGGCCCATTTCCGGCTCAAAACACACGCAACTTGTATTTTTTTCGAAATTTTAAAAATTGACCATTTTCAGCATAGGGAATCCTATGTTAAATTTTGCGAAACGGCACTTTTTTTCAAAAAATTTCGAGATATCGAATTTAAACCTCCGCCATTGTTTTCAAGTGGCATGTTTACCAACCGATTTCATTAACGAAAAAATTCTAAAAAATTTTTTTGTAAAAATACCATTTTTGTCGAAAAATTGTAAGGGTACCCCCTTCTCATTTTTCCACTATTAAAATGGCCAAATATTTTTTTTCGAGATATCAATTTTTTACCATCTCTATTGGCTTCAAGTGGCCCATTTCCAGCTCAAAACACACGCAACTTGTATTTTTTTCGAAATTTTAAAAATTGTCCATTTTCAGCATAGGGAATCCTATGTTAAATTTTGCGAAACGGCACTTTTTTTCAAAAAATTTCGAGATATCGAATTAAAACCTCCGCCATTGTTTTCAAGTGGCATATTTAGCAACCGATTTCATTAACGAAAAAATTCTAAAAAATTTTTTTGTAAAAATACCATTTTTGTCGAAAAATTGTAAGGGTACCCCCTTCTCATTTTTCCACTTTTAATGTGGCCAAATATTTTTTTTCGAGATATCAATTTTTACCATCTCCATTGGCTTCAAGTGGCCCATTTCCGGCTCAAAACACACGCAACTTGTATTTTTTTCGAAATTTTAAAAATTGACCATTTTCAGTGTTACGTCCTGTGAATTTTTAGTCAAATTCACTGACGCAACCGGTCAAAAATCGATAAATATTCGATAATAAAATAATACATTTATAAAGGATTTACAGACAATTTTCGAGTAACAAGTAACCACTGAAAGGTGATTTTGCACGATAAATAATTAGCCGTAGCGCATTTAAATCGCCAGATGACTATATCTAGTGATCGGCAAAAGAACAATCAGATGGGTAAAAATATTAAAACAATGAAGCTATTGGACCCGCTAGCGAGGGTCATCGACAGCGAGAATACCTCGGGTCCATACCCATTGTCTTAATTAAAGCGCAAAAGTAATACGAATCTTTCCCACATGCGGCGGTGACATAAAAGAGATGACACCTTATCGCTCTAACACGCGGAGCGAGGCGATGCACGTACGCACACAGCGGTGCAGCCAAAGAATCGGTGCAACTGTCTCGAAGCGACTGATTGGGAAATTTACCGTCGGCGCTAACGAGTGCAGCACCTCTCAGAGGATAATTATTCAAACCAAGTTGAAAACAAATAATAATTAATTATTAATAGTAGGTTCATTGGAGTCGAATATTTATGGGAAAAGACCAGTAAACAAATAACCAAATATTAGTGCAATAGAGTCAAGCTTGATAATTTGTTTGGGTCAATTCGTCTGTATAAATTATTGTAAACAAATTATAAAATGTTATCATAATGGGGGAAAACAATTTATAAATTAAAAATTATGGTTTGTTATAGTTTAAGCGAAATTAGATAATTATCCTTTAAAACTCCGGAATAAATAAGAAATATTTAAACAAATTAAATTAATTAAGGTAATAACTTTTGATAGAAATATCATAGAAATTTCGTTCAAATTTCTATATTCTTCTAATTTAAAACAAGAATTAATAAAGTAAATTGTTAAATCAGGAAATTATTGTAAAAGTAAATATCGTAAAATTATTAAAATAAGCAATGTAAGATGTCAAGACCGATCGATAATGAGCGAGGAAGGGGACCAACCGATCAGCCGGTAGCTTACTGGACATCAGCGGTTTTGATGGGGAGGTTGGTGGCGCGGGTGCCCCCCGATCGAGACGATAAAAGAAGCTCTTCAAGGGCGGATCATCATTCTCTTCCCGGAAGTTCTAACTGTCAAGAAGTCATTACTCTTGAAAGACTTACTTTTCCGAATAAACTGTCAATCATTTTAATTCTTGGAGTATACGATTAAAAATTGGAAATTAACCCTCAATCACCGATAAATAAACAATTTGAACATTTATATCAATAACCGAAACAATTTGGAGTAATCATTTATCATCATCTTCATCGTTGATACTGTTCATCCATTTTGACGTTTACTTCTGAAAAAAGAAGGAAGGAAGGAAGGAAGAGGAATTCCGAATCCAATTTTCGATAATTCGAACCGACCCGAATTTAATTTGAACTATCGTAAGTCATCAGAATATTGCATCTTCATTAACTTTGTTTTATTTTCATCCTTCTCTGACGAATGTTTAATTTTGTTTGTTACCTTCATCTAACTGAGTATTTTAAATAATTCGGGATACTTAATATTCAATCCGTGATTTGGTTAAGTTAATGAGAGATAGATTAAACTAAGGAGCTTCATCGATTTTTCTTCAAGGACGTTTGTCCAGTGTGTTAGAGCATCGAACCCACCGGTCCGCGATAACGCTAGCCTTGGCTCACTGTCGGCCATCGCGGCGGACCACGCGTCATCGGGAGTTTTGTTTCACGGCCTTGCTACGGTATGCGAGGTCCACGCGGAGCGTCATATCAGTTCGAAGTAGTAAACAACGTAGTACGCATCGAGTAGAATTAAACACCGAGCCATAGTAAACACCGTATGATTTCTTTCGACCTATATTCTTTCGGCATGCATTCTCAGCCCATCCCTGAATAAATTTCCGAAAGGTTAGATTCAAAAGGGCACTGTTCTGATAAAGCGTCACATGCGATAAACGCGTAATAGGGAGAGAAATCTCCTTTACCGTAGATGCAGGAAAATGCTGATCAGGACGTAACATAAAATTTGGGGGCTCGTCCGGGATCTCAAAAGTTTGCATGTCTAAAAATAAATTAATAAACAATTTCAAATAAAAAAAATGGAATAAAAATGTTTTTAGACAATAAAATACCTATAAAGGGTTTAAACAGACAGATTGATAGCGTAAACAACGAAGGAAATGATGAATAAAATAGACAGGCGTACAGGAAGTTGGCATAAAATTTGTTGAATCCAAAGAAGAAGTAACTATGACACCATTTGCTGGAAATCAGAAGGTGATAATTTGTCAATATTGCAAAAAACGGGGACATACGGTAGATAAATGTAGAGAGATAGGATGTGGAATTTGCGGTCGCATAGGACATTGGGCTGAAATTTGCAACCACCGACAAGGTCAACAGTCGGAACATTTTAATTCGAACAATTATGACAATAATTGTCAAAACTATAATTATAATCAAGGTTTCAATTCAAATGCACGATCCGATTATAACCAAAATCCAAATTTTAATCCAAACGACAATTTTAATCAAATCGAAAATTTTTATCCAAACGCAAATTTTAATCAAATCGGAAATTTTTATCCAAACGAAAATATCTATCCAAACGAAAATTTCAACCAAAATTACAATCGTAATCAGAATTATCAAAATCAAAATGTCAATCAAAATTTTGGTCAAAGTAGAAACTTCAATCCACATTTTAACCAAAATCGAAATTTCAATCCAAACTATAACCAAAATTATAATCAAGAGGGTGAATTCGCACCCAGTGTTTTCAATACAGACTATATGCCAATAGTAGGACAACGATGTCGAATAATCGACGTATTTTTAGAACGACCCGAGAAGGGAATTATTCCTCCCACGATTCACTTAAAAAGTAATGACCTTCAAGATTCTGTAATTATGTTGTTGGATACGGGAGCCGGTAAGAATGTGTTAAAGGAAAAATGCTTGAATGAAAATAATATCATATGTAGAGATGAGATTCTGAGGCTTAGTGGAATAACGGATGAATTTGTTTATACATCGGGATACGTGATAATCGAAACTTTGGGACGAGAAGCGGTGTTTCATATTGTGGCTAATAATTTTCCTATTAAGCAGGATGGCATTTTGTCAAATGATTATTTTCGCGAAAACTTGGTTAAAATAGATTATGAAAATAGTGTGCTTAAGGTTCGTGACAAAGAAATAGAATTTTTTACCCGAGAAAGTATGATTTTTCCTCCAAAAACTAAAAAGGTTTTTTATGTAAGGTTAAAGGATGATACAGTTCGTGAAGGATTTTTGCCCCCGATTGATTTAGGTGAGGGAATAATTGTGGAACAAGGTCTTGTACAGAATATCAATGGTAAATGTTTCATTAACATTACTAATAATCAGGATGAGCAAATTGAAATACTGATCCCTAGCATGAAATTGTCCAAAGATTGTGTCAAAACTGAGGAAGTAGCAGTGATAGAGAAAGGAATAATATCAAATGGGGAAATATATGTAATCACTGAAAATAAAGAGAATAAAATAGGTGTAGCTGAAGAAAATCCTGGAAGTGTCAAGAGTAATGTAAGGTTGGAAGATAAAAATGAGGAATTAAAACCGATAAAAAAATTTGAGGAAAACGAACAAGTTAACGAGTTGGGATGTGTAAAAATACCGTACGAAGCGTTTCAAACAGCTGTGGAAAGAGTTAAGAAGGAAATGGAAAAAGGAAGAGATTTAAATCAAGAAAATTCGAGTTCAAACAAGGTAATGATAGAAAGTGAGGAATTAAGTCGGACAATTGTTGTAAAGGAGGGAATAAACAAAAAGGAAACAACAAACGTTAAGACGACATTTGACAAGATTAATAAAAATCCTGAAGAAACGAGTATGACTTTTATGAAATCAAACAAAGACGAAATTGCAATTGAACCATTAATTTTTGGAAAAGTATGTGAAAATAAGGAACAGAACAACGATGAAAAGAGATTGTCATCTGATAAGAGTAATCTTTCAAAAAGTGAAATTCTTCAATTTGAAAAAGGCTTAGGTTCAACAAAGGTTAAAGGTGGTATGGAAGAAAATAATAGTTGTGATAAAGTAAAAGAATTAAATATGCCTGCAATAAAATCGGTATCACAGTCATTGGAAATCAAAGAAGTAGAGATATCGTTCGCATTTGCAACTGAGCTAACAATCAATCAACCAGTAGAATATTGTGAGTCGTTAGTAAACGAGGAATTAAATCACCATGGGGTACATGTTTTTGAACATGTTGAACAAGATTTTAGCCATCAAGACTTGGTAAATATTGCGATTGCTTCAGTAAAAGTAGGGAAAAATATTATAAATTCTGATAAAGAACGAGAGAATGAAAAAGTCTTAAAATGTGAACCGCAAACTTCAATCGTAAAAGTGGATAATGATTTGACAACGATAAACAAGGAAATTGAATATTCAAATACAGAGATAAATACAGTAAACAAAGAGGAATTTGATAATAATAAAGCACTTATAATTGATAAACGAGGTAGAAAACAAACGCGAAAAATAAGCGTTCAATTGCGTCACCTTTTAGATCATCTTGCATTAAATCAATATATTGCAGAAATAAAATGTTTGAATGTCAATGTTGGAACGAAAAACGAAGCGAAGTATTTGACAAAATCCAAATTCATACAATTTACGAGATTGAATGATAAAGAATCAAATGATGCACGGGAAATTGATAAATATGAAGCAGATACTTTCCTTATAACAGCAGAAAAGTTGAGAGTAAACGTCGAATATTTAAAATATGTTGACATCGAAAAACAATTGAGACAAGAACTAAAGAAAATAAAAGAATATGATAAAGTGAATACACCGGTACCTCATTTCTCGAAAAATATATCAGAAAACACACGAGTACAGAAGGCTTTGGATATAATCAATGAGGCAAAAACGCAGTATAACGTTTTCAAAACGAAAAGTATGGCAATTGTTTACAGTATATTTTATTTCATAATTAGTGTTCTATATTTTTACATGTCAATAATAATACTTAAAAAAATCGAAACCGAAATTTTCGTAAATACGTACCAGAGAGTAATCAGACAAGTTAAATGTAAAAATAAAGATCAAAATTGCAGTAAAATTGTGCGTGAAAGAAAGGTGATTTGTAAAATGAAATACGAATCGCAAGGAGTAGGTCGAGAAAAACCAGTAAATCGGACTATAAAGAGAACAAGTAGCAAGAAGATGGAACAGTTTCATGAAATTAAGATCACGCAACCTAGAACGAAAATGAAAGTTGAAAATATATCAGAATTAGGTGAAATTTCAATTATAGGTTGTACAAACAATGTCTTAGACAAAGACAATTATTGTGATCATTATAAAATAAACAACAAAATAGCAATAATATTAAGAAAACCATTTCAAGTTACGTATTTACTTGCATTCATTTCTAAATTAATTAATTAATTAATCAAAATAAATAAATAAATAAACAAAAAAAATGTGTCCTTGCAAATTTGATTTTTCCAAGTTCGCCGAATTTATCAGCAAACGATTCTCTCGTTTCAAAGTCATGTATTGAGTTTTCAGTAAGTGTGTTTTGAAAATTTCTCGTGTGAGATTAAGTTGAATCCTTAACCAATGAATAGAGTTGGAGAGGATTTTATTATGTTGAAGATGAGTAACGATTATTATTATACAATCGATGGAAAATGGAAGTTCCCGATTGCCATTAAAGTCTGTTTGACTATTTATGTTTGATTGATGATACGTATGAGAAATAAAATAAATAAGTACTGAAGATGAGTATATAAATGACTGAGAGGACGGAAGTTGTTGAATGATAAACGAAGGCGGAGAGGAAAAAGTAAATTTTTGTATTTACAATTTCGTGAAAGAAAATTACTTTAGACAAAAAAAAGAGTCGATTTAGATTAAAAAAAAAAAAAGAAATAATTTTTCTTCTAAAAAAATTGTTTAAAATAAGCTGAAATACTAATTGATTTTATATTTACAGATAATTGTCTAAACTTGTGATCCAAGTTTAATGTCAATGTGGACCCTGAGTATATACAGAATGTAACACGATAACAGTGTTCAATATAGAAGGTCGGACACCAGTAATAGCTTGGTGGGATTTATTGATCACTCATGAACTCGAATTTGAGTATTTACGGAAACAGTTTAATAATCATTCGATAAGTGAAAACGTAAAGTAACTTTTATTGTCTCTCTGTTGAATGTAATTTAATTTTTTTTATTTTTTAAATTAAGTAAAGCCCAGTGGTTTTATGTTTAATTTGGTTCGATGAATAATTTAATTATCTAAAGATTTATGGGGTGATTTTAAGGAAGATATTAACGTTATAGATCCTACAATATCAATTCATCTATTTAATCAGTTCTAAGAAGAGTAAATTCATTTTTAATCCGAGAAGCAATATGTTTGAATTGTTGAGATATTTTTTTTTGTTTTAATTCATTGCTTGGTCAATTAACTTCATAAATTCATATTTGTCATATCTGTTTGTTTCGTTTTTGTTTTTGTGGACCATCTTATGGTTCTGTCCTTTTCCGATTGTTAAACCTATTCCTTCATTGTTTTGTTAAAAATTTGATCGGTTCGCATTCGTGTTTCACTAAATCTTGTTTCATTAAATTTGACGGACGCGATCAAATTTAATCATAAAAAGGAGTTAAATTGCGTTATTTGAGTTATTAAACAAAAGATAAAAAAAAAAAAAAAAAATTCGATAATAATAGTAGTATATTTTTACATCAGCTCTGTAGTTATAACCATATTAATCACTTGTTACTATACAATCATTTGTTAGTATATAATTTTTATTCATCGGTCAACCAGGTTTAATTAAATATTTTCTTATCATTAAATGAATCCAAGGATTGTTATACGTAGGGAGACTTGATTTTTACTGTTATGGTGGAAATGAGAATCGATCCTCTTATAAATGTATTCAGGTAGGGACAACATTTTAGTGAGTTCGACTGCAAGCAGCCATCTTGGTTGGTAAACATAGGTATAAATAAAGAGGAAGTAAATCGCAATAACTAAACTTAAAATTAAAAAAAAAGAAAAAAAAAAAAAAAAAAAACACAACAAAAGGAAATGTGGAACTGGTGGTTCTGTGAGCGGAAATGTCGATTGACTTACCATCGTTGCTAACAGCTATTCCTTACATCTTATATATTAAAATAGTTCAATTATCATAAAAAAGGAAAAAAAAGAGATTTGCTTAATACATATAGGAAATTACAAATAACAGTAATGTATAAAAAAAATCATACGGTAAATGCATATGTAAATGTCAAGGTAAAATTTGATTTATATTATCAATTTAAATGAGGAAATTGTTGTTAAAGAAAAAAAATGTATCACGAGTTGACCCAAAATTTAATTTTGAGCGCTGTCTCTACCGAGACCGAGTGTTGTTCTTCGAAGCAACCCTCGTTTTGGGGGGGAGGTGTTACGTCCTGTGAATTTTTAGTCAAATTCACTGACGCAACCGGTCAAAAATCGATAAATATTCGATAATAAAATAATACATTTATAAAGGATTTACAGACAATTTTCGAGTAACAAGTAACCACTGAAAGGTGATTTTGCACGATAAATAATTAGCCGTAGCGCATTTAAATCGCCAGATGACTATATCTAGTGATCGGCAAAAGAACAATCAGATGGGTAAAAATATTAAAACAATGAAGCTATTGGACCCGCTAGCGAGGGTCATCGACAGCGAGAATACCTCGGGTCCATACCCATTGTCTTAATTAAAGCGCAAAAGTAATACGAATCTTTCCCACATGCGGCGGTGACATAAAAGAGATGACACCTTATCGCTCTAACACGCGGAGCGAGGCGATGCACGTACGCACACAGCGGTGCAGCCAAAGAATCGGTGCAACTGTCTCGAAGCGACTGATTGGGAAATTTACCGTCGGCGCTAACGAGTGCAGCACCTCTCAGAGGATAATTATTCAAACCAAGTTGAAAACAAATAATAATTAATTATTAATAGTAGGTTCATTGGAGTCGAATATTTATGGGAAAAGACCAGTAAACAAATAACCAAATATTAGTGCAATAGAGTCAAGCTTGATAATTTGTTTGGGTCAATTCGTCTGTATAAATTATTGTAAACAAATTATAAAATGTTATCATAATGGGGGAAAACAATTTATAAATTAAAAATTATGGTTTGTTATAGTTTAAGCGAAATTAGATAATTATCCTTTAAAACTCCGGAATAAATAAGAAATATTTAAACAAATTAAATTAATTAAGGTAATAACTTTTGATAGAAATATCATAGAAATTTCGTTCAAATTTCTATATTCTTCTAATTTAAAACAAGAATTAATAAAGTAAATTGTTAAATCAGGAAATTATTGTAAAAGTAAATATCGTAAAATTATTAAAATAAGCAATGTAAGATGTCAAGACCGATCGATAATGAGCGAGGAAGGGGACCAACCGATCAGCCGGTAGCTTACTGGACATCAGCGGTTTTGATGGGGAGGTTGGTGGCGCGGGTGCCCCCCGATCGAGACGATAAAAGAAGCTCTTCAAGGGCGGATCATCATTCTCTTCCCGGAAGTTCTAACTGTCAAGAAGTCATTACTCTTGAAAGACTTACTTTTCCGAATAAACTGTCAATCATTTTAATTCTTGGAGTATACGATTAAAAATTGGAAATTAACCCTCAATCACCGATAAATAAACAATTTGAACATTTATATCAATAACCGAAACAATTTGGAGTAATCATTTATCATCATCTTCATCGTTGATACTGTTCATCCATTTTGACGTTTACTTCTGAAAAAAGAAGGAAGGAAGGAAGGAAGAGGAATTCCGAATCCAATTTTCGATAATTCGAACCGACCCGAATTTAATTTGAACTATCGTAAGTCATCAGAATATTGCATCTTCATTAACTTTGTTTTATTTTCATCCTTCTCTGACGAATGTTTAATTTTGTTTGTTACCTTCATCTAACTGAGTATTTTAAATAATTCGGGATACTTAATATTCAATCCGTGATTTGGTTAAGTTAATGAGAGATAGATTAAACTAAGGAGCTTCATCGATTTTTCTTCAAGGACGTTTGTCCAGTGTGTTAGAGCATCGAACCCACCGGTCCGCGATAACGCTAGCCTTGGCTCACTGTCGGCCATCGCGGCGGACCACGCGTCATCGGGAGTTTTGTTTCACGGCCTTGCTACGGTATGCGAGGTCCACGCGGAGCGTCATATCAGTTCGAAGTAGTAAACAACGTAGTACGCATCGAGTAGAATTAAACACCGAGCCATAGTAAACACCGTATGATTTCTTTCGACCTATATTCTTTCGGCATGCATTCTCAGCCCATCCCTGAATAAATTTCCGAAAGGTTAGATTCAAAAGGGCACTGTTCTGATAAAGCGTCACATGCGATAAACGCGTAATAGGGAGAGAAATCTCCTTTACCGTAGATGCAGGAAAATGCTGATCAGGACGTAACATCAGCATAGGGAATCCTATGTTAAATTTTGCGAAACGGCACTTTTTTTCAAAAAATTTCGAGATATCGAATTAAAACCTCCGCCATTGTTTTCAAGTGGCATATTTACCAACCGATTTCATTAACGAAAAAATTCTAAAAAATTTTTTTGTAAAAATACCATTTTTGTCGAAAAATTGTAAGGGTACCCCCTTCTCATTTTTCCACTTTTAAAATGGCCAAATATTTTTTTTCGAGATATCAATTTTTTACCATCTCCATTGGCTTCAAGTGGCCCATTTCCAGCTCAAAACACACGCAACTTGTATTTTTTTCGAAATTTTAAAAATTGACCATTTTCAGCATAGGGAATCCTATGTTAAATTTTGCGAAACGGCACTTTTTTTCAAAAAATTTCGAGATATCGAATTAAAACCTCCGCCATTGTTTTCAAGTGGCATATTTCCCAACCGATTTCATTAACGAAAAAATTCTAAAAAATTTTTTTGTAAAAATACCATTTTTGTCGAAAAATTGTAAGGGTACCCCCTTCTCATTTTTCCACTTTTAAAATGGCCAACATTTTTTTTTCAAGATATCGATTTTTTACCATCTCCATTGGCTTCAAGTGGCCCATTTCCGGCTCAAAACACACGCAACTTGTATTTTTTTCGAAATTTTAAAAATTGACCATTTTCAGCATAGGGAATCCTATGTTAAATTTTGCGAAACGGCACTTTTTTTCAAAAAATTTCGAGATATCGAATTAAAACCTCCGCCATTGTTTTCAAGTGGCATATTTACCAACCGATTTCATTAACGAAAAAATTCTAAAAAATTTTTTTGTAAAAATACCATTTTTGTCGAAAAATTGTAAGGGCACCCCCTTCTCATTTTTCCACTTTTAAAATGGCCAAAATTTTTTTTTCAAGATATCAATTTTTTACCATCTCCATTGGCTTCAAGTGGCCCATTTCCGGCTCAAAACACACGCAACTTGTATTTTTTCGAAATTTTAAAAATTGACCATTTTCAGCATAGGGAATCCTATGTTAAATTTTGCGAAACGGCACTTTTTTTCAAAAAATTTCGAGATATCGAATTTAAACCTCCGCCATTGTTTTCAAGTGGCATGTTTACCAACCGATTTCATTAACGAAAAAATTCTAAAAAATTTTGTTGTAAAAATACCATTTTTGTCGAAAAATTGTAAGGGTACCCCCTTCTCATTTTTCCACTTTTAAAATGGCCAAATATTTTTTTTCGAGATATCAATTTTTTACCATCTCCATTGGCTTCAAGTGGCCCATTTCCGGCTCAAAACACACGCAACTTGTATTTTTTCGAAATTTTAAAAATTGACCATTTTCAGCATAGGGAATCCTATGTTAAATTTTGCGAAACGGCACTTTTTTTCAAAAAATTTCGAGATATCGAATTTAAACCTCCGCCATTGTTTTCAAGTGGCATGTTTACCAACCGATTTCATTAACGAAAAAATTCTAAAAAATTTTGTTGTAAAAATACCATTTTTGTCGAAAAATTGTAAGGGTACCCCCTTCTCATTTTTCCACTTTTAAAATGGCCAAATATTTTTTTTCGAGATATCAATTTTTTACCATCTCCATTGGCTTCAAGTGGCCCATTTCCAGCTCAAAACACACGCAACTTGTATTTTTTTCGAAATTTTAAAAATTGACCATTTTCAGCATAGGGAATCCTATGTTAAATTTTGCGAAACGGCACTTTTTTTCAAAAAATTTCGAGATATCGAATTAAAACCTCCGCCATTGTTTTCAAGTGGCATATTTACCAACCGATTTCATTAACGAAAAATTCTAAAAAATTTTTTTGTAAAAATACCATTTTTGTCGAAAAATTGTAAGGGTACCCCCTTCTCATTTTTCCACTTTTAAAATGGCCAACATTTTTTTTTCAAGATATCGATTTTTTACCATCTCCATTGGCTTCAAGTGGCCCATTTCCGGCTCAAAACACACGCAACTTGTATTTTTTTCGAAATTTTAAAAATTGACCATTTTCAGCATAGGGAATCCTATGTTAAATTTTGCGAAACGGCACTTTTTTTCAAAAAATTTCGAGATATCGAATTAAAACCTCCGCCATTGTTTTCAAGTGGCATATTTACCAACCGATTTCATTAACGAAAAAATTCTAAAAAATTTTTTTGTAAAAATACCATTTTTGTCGAAAAATTGTAAGGGTACCCCCTTCTCATTTTTCCACTTTTAAAATGGCCAAATATTTTTTTTCGAGATATCAATTTTTTACCATCTCCGTTGGCTTCAAGTGGCCCATTTCCGGCTCAAAACACACGCAACTTGTATTTTTTTCGAAATTTTAAAAATTGACCATTTTCAGCATAGGGAATCCTATGTTAAATTTTGCGAAACGGCACTTTTTTTCAAAAAATTTCGAGATATCGAATTAAAACCTCCGCCATTGTTTTCAAGTGGCATACTTACCAACCGATTTCATTAACGAAAAAATTCTAAAAAATTTTTTTGTAAAAATACCATTTTTGTCGAAAAATTGTAAGGGTACCCCCTTCTCATTTTACCACTTTTAAAATGGCCAAATATTTTTTTTCGAGATATCAATTTTTTACCATCTCCATTGGCTTCAAGTGGCCCATTTCCGGCTCAAAAAACACGCAACTTGTATTTTTTTCGAAATTTTAAAAATTGACCATTTTCAGCATAGGGAATCCTATGTTAAATTTTGCGAAACGGCACTTTTTTTCAAAAAATGTCGAGATATCGAATTAAAACCTCCGCCATTGTTTTCAAGTGGCATGTTTACCAACCGATTTCATTAACGAAAAAATTCTAAAAAATTTTTTTGTAAAAATACCATTTTTGTCGAAAAATTGTAAGGGTACCCCCTTCTCATTTTTCCACTTTTAAAATGGCCAAATATTTTTTATCGAGATATCAATTTTTTACCATCTCCGTTGGCTTCAAGTGGCCCATTTCCGGCTCAAAACACACGCAACTTGTATTTTTTTCGAAATTTTAAAAATTGACCATTTTCAGCATAGGGAATCCTATGTTAAATTTTGCGAAACGGCACTTTTTTTCAAAAAATTTCGAGATATCGAATTAAAACCTCCGCCATTGTTTTCAAGTGGCATATTTACCAACCGATTTCATTAACGAAAAAATTCTAAAAAATTTTTTTGTAAAAATACCATTTTTATCGAAAAATTGTAAGGGTACCCCCTTCTCATTTTTCCACTTTTAAAATGGCCAAATATTTTTTTTCGAGATATCAATTTTTTACCATCTCCATTGGCTTCAAGTGGCCCATTTCCGGCTCAAAACACACGCAACTTGTATTTTTTTCGAAATTTTAAAAATTGAATATTTTCAGCATAGGGAATCCTATGTTAAATTTTGCGAAATGGCACTTTTTTCAAAAAATTTCGAGATATCGAATTAAAACCTCCGCCATTGTTTTCAAGTGGCATATTTACCAACCGATTTCATTAACGAAAAAATTCTAAAAAATTTTTTTGTAAAAATACCATTTTTGTCGAAAAATTGTAAGGGTACCCCCTTCTCATTTTTCCACTTTTAAAATGGCCAAATATTTTTTTTCGAGATATCAATTTTTTACCATCTCCGTTGGCTTCAAGTGGCCCATTTCCGGCTCAAAACACACGCAACTTGTATTTTTTTCGAAATTTTAAAAATTGACCATTTTCAGCATAGGGAATCCTATGTTAAATTTTGCGAAACGGCACTTTTTTTCAAAAAATTTCGAGATATCGAATTAAAACCTCCGCCATTGTTTTCAAGTGGCATACTTACCAACCGATTTCATTAACGAAAAAATTCTAAAAAATTTTTTTGTAAAAATACCATTTTTGTCGAAAAATTGTAAGGGTACCCCCTTCTCATTTTTCCACTTTTAAAATGGCCAAATATTTTTTTTCGAGATATCAATTTTTTACCATCTCCATTGGCTTCAAGTGGCCCATTTCCGGCTCAAAACACACGCAACTTGTATTTTTTTCGAAATTTTAAAAATTGACCATTTTCAGCATAGGGAATCCTATGTTAAATTTGGCGAAACGGCACTTTTTTTCAAAAAATTTCGAGATATCGAATTAAAACCTCCGCCATTGTTTTCAAGTGGCATATTTACCAACCGATTTCATTAACGAAAAAATTCTAAAAAATTTTTTTGTAAAAATACCATTTTTGTCGAAAAATTGTAAGGGTACCCCCTTCTCATTTTTCCACTTTTAAAATGGCCAAATATTTTTTTTCGAGATATCAATTTTTTACCATCTCCGTTGGCTTCAAGTGGCCCATTTCCGGCTCAAAACACACGCAACTTGTATTTTTTTCGAAATTTTAAAAATTGACCATTTTCAGCATAGGGAATCCTATGTTAAATTTTGCGAAACGGCACTTTTTTTCAAAAAATTTCGAGATATCGAATTAAAACCTCCGCCATTGTTTTCAAGTGGCATATTTACCAACCGATTTCATTAACGAAAAAATTCTAAAAAATTTTTTTGTAAAAATATCATTTTTGTCGAAAAATTGTAAGGGTACCCCCTTCTCATTTTTCCACTTTAAAAATGGCCAAATATTTTTTTTCGAGATATCAATTTTTTACCATCTCCATTGGTTTCAAGTGGCCCATTTCCGGCTCAAAACACACGCAACTTGTATTTTTTTCGAAATTTTAAAAATTGACCATTTTCAGCATAGGGAATCCTATGTTAAATTTTGCGAAACGGCACTTTTTTCAAAAAATTTCGAGATATCGAATTAAAACCTCCGCCATTGTTTTCAAGTGGCATATTTACCAACCGATTTCATTAACGAAAAAATTCTAAAAAATTTTTTTGTAAAAATATCATTTTTGTCGAAAAATTGTAAGGGTACCCCCTTCTCATTTTTCCACTTTAAAAATGGCCAAATATTTTTTTTCGAGATATCAATTTTTTACCATCTCCATTGGTTTCAAGTGGCCCATTTCCGGCTCAAAACACACGCAACTTGTATTTTTTTCGAAATTTTAAAAATTGACCATTTTCAGCATAGGGAATCCTATGTTAAATTTTGCGAAACGGCACTTTTTTCAAAAAATTTCGAGATATCGAATTAAAACCTCCGCCATTGTTTTCAAGTGGCATATTTACCAACCGATTTCATTAACGAAAAAATTCTAAAAAATTTTTTTGTAAAAATATCATTTTTGTCGAAAAATTGTAAGGGTACCCCCTTCTCATTTTTCCACTTTTAAAATGGCCAAATATTTTTTTTCGAGATATCAATTTTTTACCATCTCCATTGGCTTCAAGTGGCCCATTTCCGGCTCAAAACACACGCAACTTGTATTTTTTCGAAATTTTAAAAATTGACCATTTTCAGCATAGGGAATCCTATGTTAAATTTTGCGAAACGGCACTTTTTTTCAAAAAATTTCGAGATATCGAATTTAAACCTCCGCCATTGTTTTCAAGTGGCATGTTTACCAACCGATTTCATTAACGAAAAAATTCTAAAAAATTTTGTTGTAAAAATACCATTTTTGTCGAAAAATTGTAAGGGTACCCCCTTCTCATTTTTCCACTTTTAAAATGGCCAAATATTTTTTTTCGAGATATCCATTTTTTACCATCTCCATTGGCTTCAAGTGGCCCATTTCCGGCTCAAAACACACGCAACTTGTATTTTTTTCGAAATTTTAAAAATTGACCATTTTCAGCATAGGGAATCCTATGTTAAATTTTGCGAAACGGCACTTTTTTTCAAAAAATTTCGAGATATCGAATTAAAACCTCCGCCATTGTTTTCAAGTGGCATATTTACCAACCGATTTCATTAACGAAAAAATTCTAAAAAATTTTTTTGTAAAAATACCATTTTTGTCGAAAAATTGTAAGGGATTTCATTAACGAAAAAATTCTAAAAAATTTTTTTGTAAAAATACCATTTTTGTCGAAAAATTGTAAGGGTACCCCCTTCTCATTTTTCCACTTTTAAAATGGCCAAATATTTTTTTTCGAGATATCAATTTTTTACCATCTCCGTTGGCTTCAAGTGGCCCATTTCCGGCTCAAAACACACGCAACTTGTATTTTTTTCGAAATTTTAAAAATTGACCATTTTCAGCATAGGGAATCCTATGTTAAATTTTGCGAAACGGCACTTTTTTTCAAAAAATTTCGAGATATCGAATTAAAACCTCCGCCATTGATTTCAAGTGGCATACTTACCAACCGATTTCATTAACGAAAAAATTCTAAAAAATTTTTTTGTAAAAATACCATTTTTGTCGAAAAATTGTAAGGGTACCCCCTTCTCATTTTACCACTTTTAAAATGGCCAAATATTTTTTTTCGAGATATCAATTTTTTACCATCTCCATTGGCTTCAAGTGGCCCATTTCCGGCTCAAAAAACACGCAACTTGTATTTTTTTCGAAATTTTAAAAATTGACCATTTTCAGCATAGGGAATCCTATGTTAAATTTTGCGAAACGGCACTTTTTTTCAAAAAATGTCGAGATATCGAATTAAAACCTCCGCCATTGTTTTCAAGTGGCATGTTTACCAACCGATTTCATTAACGAAAAAATTCTAAAAAATTTTTTTGTAAAAATACCATTTTTGTCGAAAAATTGTAAGGGTACCCCCTTCTCATTTTTCCACTTTTAAAATGGCCAAATATTTTTTATCGAGATATCAATTTTTTACCATCTCCGTTGGCTTCAAGTGGCCCATTTCCGGCTCAAAACACACGCAACTTGTATTTTTTTCGAAATTTTAAAAATTGACCATTTTCAGCATAGGGAATCCTATGTTAAATTTTGCGAAACGGCACTTTTTTTCAAAAAATTTCGAGATATCGAATTAAAACCTCCGCCATTGTTTTCAAGTGGCATATTTACCAACCGATTTCATTAACGAAAAAATTCTAAAAAATTTTTTTGTAAAAATATCATTTTTGTCGAAAAATTGTAAGGGTACCCCCTTCTCATTTTTCCACTTTTAAAATGGCCAAATATTTTTTTTCGAGATATCAATTTTTTACCATCTCCATTGGTTTCAAGTGGCCCATTTCCGGCTCAAAACACACGCAACTTGTATTTTTTTCGAAATTTTAAAAATTGACCATTTTCAGCATAGGGAATCCTATGTTAAATTTTGCGAAACGGCACTTTTTTCAAAAAATTTCGAGATATCGAATTAAAACCTCCGCCATTGTTTTCAAGTGGCATATTTACCAACCGATTTCATTAACGAAAAAATTCTAAAAAATTTTTTTGTAAAAATATCATTTTTGTCGAAAAATTGTAAGGGTACCCCCTTCTCATTTTTCCACTTTTAAAATGGCCAAATATTTTTTTTCGAGATATCAATTTTTTACCATCTCCGTTGGCTTCAAGTGGCCCATTTCCGGCTCAAAACACACGCAACTTGTATTTTTTTCGAAATTTTAAAAATTGACCATTTTCAGCATAGGGAATCCTATGTTAAATTTTGCGAAACGGCACTTTTTTTCAAAAAATTTCGAGATATCGAATTAAAACCTCCGCCATTGTTTTCAAGTGGCATATTTACCAACCGATTTCATTAACGAAAAAATTCTAAAAAATTTTTTTGTAAAAATATCATTTTTGTCGAAAAATTGTAAGGGTACCCCCTTCTCATTTTTCCACTTTAAAAATGGCCAAATATTTTTTTTCGAGATATCAATTTTTTACCATCTCCATTGGTTTCAAGTGGCCCATTTCCGGCTCAAAACACACGCAACTTGTATTTTTTTCGAAATTTTAAAAATTGACCATTTTCAGCATAGGGAATCCTATGTTAAATTTTGCGAAACGGCACTTTTTTCAAAAAATTTCGAGATATCGAATTAAAACCTCCGCCATTGTTTTCAAGTGGCATATTTACCAACCGATTTCATTAACGAAAAAATTCTAAAAAATTTTTTTGTAAAAATATCATTTTTGTCGAAAAATTGTAAGGGTACCCCCTTCTCATTTTTCCACTTTAAAAATGGCCAAATATTTTTTTTCGAGATATCAATTTTTTACCATCTCCATTGGTTTCAAGTGGCCCATTTCCGGCTCAAAACACACGCAACTTGTATTTTTTTCGAAATTTTAAAAATTGACCATTTTCAGCATAGGGAATCCTATGTTAAATTTTGCGAAACGGCACTTTTTTCAAAAAATTTCGAGATATCGAATTAAAACCTCCGCCATTGTTTTCAAGTGGCATATTTACCAACCGATTTCATTAACGAAAAAATTCTAAAAAATTTTTTTGTAAAAATATCATTTTTGTCGAAAAATTGTAAGGGTACCCCCTTCTCATTTTTCCACTTTTAAAATGGCCAAATATTTTTTTTCGAGATATCAATTTTTTACCATCTCCATTGGCTTCAAGTGGCCCATTTCCGGCTCAAAACACACGCAACTTGTATTTTTTCGAAATTTTAAAAATTGACCATTTTCAGCATAGGGAATCCTATGTTAAATTTTGCGAAACGGCACTTTTTTTCAAAAAATTTCGAGATATCGAATTTAAACCTCCGCCATTGTTTTCAAGTGGCATGTTTACCAACCGATTTCATTAACGAAAAAATTCTAAAAAATTTTGTTGTAAAAATACCATTTTTGTCGAAAAATTGTAAGGGTACCCCCTTCTCATTTTTCCACTTTTAAAATGGCCAAATATTTTTTTTCGAGATATCCATTTTTTACCATCTCCATTGGCTTCAAGTGGCCCATTTCCGGCTCAAAACACACGCAACTTGTATTTTTTTCGAAATTTTAAAAATTGACCATTTTCAGCATAGGGAATCCTATGTTAAATTTTGCGAAACGGCACTTTTTTTCAAAAAATTTCGAGATATCGAATTAAAACCTCCGCCATTGTTTTCAAGTGGCATATTTACCAACCGATTTCATTAACGAAAAAATTCTAAAAAATTTTTTTGTAAAAATACCATTTTTGTCGAAAAATTGTAAGGGATTTCATTAACGAAAAAATTCTAAAAAATTTTTTTGTAAAAATACCATTTTTGTCGAAAAATTGTAAGGGTACCCCCTTCTCATTTTTCCACTTTTAAAATGGCCAAATATTTTTTTTCGAGATATCAATTTTTTACCATCTCCGTTGGCTTCAAGTGGCCCATTTCCGGCTCAAAACACACGCAACTTGTATTTTTTTCGAAATTTTAAAAATTGACCATTTTCAGCATAGGGAATCCTATGTTAAATTTTGCGAAACGGCACTTTTTTTCAAAAAATTTCGAGATATCGAATTAAAACCTCCGCCATTGATTTCAAGTGGCATACTTACCAACCGATTTCATTAACGAAAAAATTCTAAAAAATTTTTTTGTAAAAATACCATTTTTGTCGAAAAATTGTAAGGGTACCCCCTTCTCATTTTACCACTTTTAAAATGGCCAAATATTTTTTTTCGAGATATCAATTTTTTACCATCTCCATTGGCTTCAAGTGGCCCATTTCCGGCTCAAAAAACACGCAACTTGTATTTTTTTCGAAATTTTAAAAATTGACCATTTTCAGCATAGGGAATCCTATGTTAAATTTTGCGAAACGGCACTTTTTTTCAAAAAATGTCGAGATATCGAATTAAAACCTCCGCCATTGTTTTCAAGTGGCATGTTTACCAACCGATTTCATTAACGAAAAAATTCTAAAAAATTTTTTTGTAAAAATACCATTTTTGTCGAAAAATTGTAAGGGTACCCCCTTCTCATTTTTCCACTTTTAAAATGGCCAAATATTTTTTATCGAGATATCAATTTTTTACCATCTCCGTTGGCTTCAAGTGGCCCATTTCCGGCTCAAAACACACGCAACTTGTATTTTTTTCGAAATTTTAAAAATTGACCATTTTCAGCATAGGGAATCCTATGTTAAATTTTGCGAAACGGCACTTTTTTTCAAAAAATTTCGAGATATCGAATTAAAACCTCCGCCATTGTTTTCAAGTGGCATATTTACCAACCGATTTCATTAACGAAAAAATTCTAAAAAATTTTTTTGTAAAAATATCATTTTTGTCGAAAAATTGTAAGGGTACCCCCTTCTCATTTTTCCACTTTTAAAATGGCCAAATATTTTTTTTCGAGATATCAATTTTTTACCATCTCCATTGGTTTCAAGTGGCCCATTTCCGGCTCAAAACACACGCAACTTGTATTTTTTTCGAAATTTTAAAAATTGACCATTTTCAGCATAGGGAATCCTATGTTAAATTTTGCGAAACGGCACTTTTTTCAAAAAATTTCGAGATATCGAATTAAAACCTCCGCCATTGTTTTCAAGTGGCATATTTACCAACCGATTTCATTAACGAAAAAATTCTAAAAAATTTTTTTGTAAAAATATCATTTTTGTCGAAAAATTGTAAGGGTACCCCCTTCTCATTTTTCCACTTTTAAAATGGCCAAATATTTTTTTTCGAGATATCAATTTTTTACCATCTCCATTGGTTTCAAGTGGCCCATTTCCGGCTCAAAACACACGCAACTTGTATTTTTTTCGAAATTTTAAAAATTGACCATTTTCAGCATAGGGAATCCTATGTTAAATTTTGCGAAACGGCACTTTTTTTCAAAAAATTTCGAGATATCGAATTAAAACCTCCGCCATTGTTTTCAAGTGGCATATTTACCAACCGATTTCCTTAACGAAAAAATTCTAAAAAATTTTTTTGTAAAAATACCATTTTTGTCGAAAAATTGTAAGGGTACCCCCTTCTCATTTTTCCACTTTTAAAATGGCCAAATATTTTTTTTCGAGATATCAATTTTTTACCATCTCCATTGGCTTCAAGTGGCCCATTTCCGGCTCAAAACACACGCAACTTGTATTTTTTTCGAAATTTTAAAAATTGACCATTTTCAGCATAGGGAATCCTATGTTAAATTTGGCGAAACGGCACTTTTTTTCAAAAAATTTCGAGATATCGAATTAAAACCTCCGCCATTGTTTTCAAGTGGCATATTTACCAACCGATTTCATTAACGAAAAAATTCTAAAAAATTTTTTTGTAAAAATACCATTTTTGTCGAAAAATTGTAAGGGTACCCCCTTCTCATTTTTCCACTTTTAAAATGGCCAAATATTTTTTTTCGAGATATCAATTTTTTACCATCTCCATTGGCTTCAAGTGGCCCATTTCCGGCTCAAAACACACGCAACTTGTATTTTTTTCGAAATTTTAAAAACTGACCATTTTCAGCATAGGGAATCCTATGTTAAATTTTGCGAAACGGCACTTTTTTTCAAAAAATTTCGAGATATCGAATTAAAACCTCCGCCATTGTTTTCAAGTGGCATATTTACCAACCGATTTCATTAACGAAAAAATTCTAAAAAATTTTTTTGTAAAAATACCATTTTTGTCGAAAAATTGTAAGGGTACCCCCTTCTCATTTTTCCACTTTTAAAATGGCCAAAATTTTTTTTTCAAGATATCAATTTTTTACCATCTCCATTGGCTTCAAGTGGCCCATTTCCGGCTCAAAACACACGCAACTTGTATTTTTTCGAAATTTTAAAAATTGACCATTTTCAGCATAGGGAATCCTATGTTAAATTTTGCGAAACGGCACTTTTTTTCAAAAAATTTCGAGATATCGAATTTAAACCTCCGCCATTGTTTTCAAGTGGCATGTTTACCAACCGATTTCATTAACGAAAAAATTCTAAAAAATTTTTTTGCAAAAATACCATTTTTGTCGAAAAATTGTAAGGGTACCCCCTTCTCATTTTTCCACTTTTAAAATGGCCAAATATTTTTTTTCGAGATATCAATTTTTTACCATCTCCATTGGCTTCAAGTGGCCCATTTCCGGCTCAAAACACACGCAACTTGTATTTTTTCGAAATTTTAAAAATTGACCATTTTCAGCATAGGGAATCCTATGTTAAATTTTGCGAAACGGCACTTTTTTTCAAAAAATTTCGAGATATCGAAGTTAAACCTCCGCCATTGTTTTCAAGTGGCATGTTTACCAACCGATTTCATTAACGAAAAAATTCTAAAAAATTTTTTTGCAAAAATACCATTTTTGTCGAAAAATTGTAAGGGTACCCCCTTCTCATTTTTCCACTTTTAAAATGGCCAAATATTTTTTTTCGAGATATCAATTTTTTACCATCTCCATTGGCTTCAAGTGGCCCATTTCCGGCTCAAAACACACGCAACTTGTATTTTTTTCGAAATTTTAAAAATTGACCATTTTCAGCATAGGGAATCCTATGTTAAATTTGGCGAAACGGCACTTTTTTTCAAAAAATTTCGAGATATCGAATTAAAACCTCCGCCATTGTTTTCAAGTGGCATATTTACCAACCGATTTCATTAACGAAAAAATTCTAAAAAATTTTTTTGTAAAAATACCATTTTTGTCGAAAAATTGTAAGGGTACCCCCTTCTTATTTTTCCACTTTTAAAATGGCCAAATATATTTTTTCGAGATATCAATTTTTTACCATCTCCATTGGCTTCAAGTGGCCCATTTCCGGCTCAAAACACACGCAACTTGTATTTTTTTCGAAATTTTAAAAATTGACCATTTTCAGCAAAGGGAATCCTATGTTAAATTTTGCGAAACGGCACTTTTTTTCAAAAAATGTCGAGATATCGAATTAAAACCTCCGCCATTGTTTTCAAGTGGCATGTTTACCAACCGATTTCATTAACGAAAAAATTCTAAAAAATTTTTTTGTAAAAATACCATTTTTGTCGAAAAATTGTAAGGGTACCCCCTTCTCATTTTTCCACTTTTAAAATGGCCAAATATTTTTTTTCGAGATATCAATTTTTTACCATCTCCGTTGGCTTCAAGTGGCCCATTTCCGGCTCAAAACACACGCAACTTGTATTTTTTTCGAAATTTTAAAAATTGACCATTTTCAGCATAGGGAATCCTATGTTAAATTTTGCGAAACGGCACTTTTTTCAAAAAATTTCGAGATATCGAATTAAAACCTCCGCCATTGTTTTCAAGTGGCATATTTACCAACCGATTTCATTAACGAAAAAATTCTAAAAAATTTTTTTGTAAAAATATCATTTTTGTCGAAAAATTGTAAGGGTACCCCCTTCTCATTTTTCCACTTTTAAAATGGCCAAATATTTTTTTTCGAGATATCAATTTTTTACCATCTCCATTGGTTTCAAGTGGCCCATTTCCGGCTCAAAACACACGCAACTTGTATTTTTTTCGAAATTTTAAAAATTGACCATTTTCAGCATAGGGAATCCTATGTTAAATTTTGCGAAACGGCACTTTTTTTCAAAAAATTTCGAGATATCGAATTAAAACCTCCGCCATTGTTTTCAAGTGGCATATTTACCAACCGATTTCCTTAACGAAAAAATTCTAAAAAATTTTTTTGTAAAAATACCATTTTTGTCGAAAAATTGTAAGGGTACCCCCTTCTCATTTTTCCACTTTTAAAATGGCCAAAATTTTTTTTTCAAGATATCAATTTTTTACCATCTCCATTGGCTTCAAGTGGCCCATTTCCGGCTCAAAACACACGCAACTTGTATTTTTTCGAAATTTTAAAAATTGACCATTTTCAGCATAGGGAATCCTATGTTAAATTTTGCGAAACGGCACTTTTTTTCAAAAAATTTCGAGATATCGAATTTAAACCTCCGCCATTGTTTTCAAGTGGCATGTTTACCAACCGATTTCATTAACGAAAAAATTCTAAAAAATTTTTTTGTAAAAATACCATTTTTGTCGAAAAATTGTAAGGGTACCCCCTTCTCATTTTTTCACTTTTAAAATGGCCAAATTTTTTTTTTCAAGATATCAATTTTTTACCATCTCCATTGGCTTCAAGTGGCCCATTTCCGGCTCAAAACACACGCAACTTGTATTTTTTCGAAATTTTAAAAATTGACCATTTTCAGCATAGGGAATCCTATGTTAAATTTTGCGAAACGGCACTTTTTTTCAAAAAATTTCGAGATATCGAATTTAAACCTCCGCCATTGTTTTCAAGTGGCATGTTTACCAACCGATTTCATTAACGAAAAAATTCTAAAAAATTTTTTTGCAAAAATACCATTTTTGTCGAAAAATTTTAAGGGTACCCCCTTCTCATTTTTCCACTTTTAAAATGGCCAAATATTTTTTTTCGAGATATCAATTTTTTACCATCTCCATTGGCTTCAAGTGGCCCATTTCCGGCTCAAAACACACGCAACTTGTATTTTTTTCGAAATTTTAAAAATTGGCCATTTTCAGCATAGGGAATCCTATGTTAAATTTTGCGAAACGGCACTTTTTTTCAAAAAATTTCGAGATATAGAATTAAAACCTCCGCCATTGTTTTCAAGTGGCATATTTACCAACCGATTTCATTAACGAAAAAATTCTAAAAAATTTTTTTGTAAAAATACCATTTTTGTCGAAAAATTGTAAGGGTACCCCCTTCTCATGTTTCCACTTTTAAAATGGCCAAATATTTTTTTTCGAGATATCAATTTTTTACCATCTCCATTGGCTTCAAGTGGCCCATTTCCGGCTCAAAACACACGCAACTTGTATTTTTTTCGAAATTTTAAAAATTGACCATTTTCAGCATAGGGAATCCTATGTTAAATTTTGCGAAACGGCACTTTTTTTCAAAAAATTTCGAGATATAGAATTAAAACCTCCGCCATTGTTTTCAAGTGGCATATTTACCAACCGATTTCATTAACGAAAAAATTCTAAAAAATTTTTTTGTAAAAATACCATTTTTGTCGAAAAATTGTAAGGGTACCCCCTTCTCATTTTTCCACTTTTAAAATGGCTAAATTTTTTTTTTCAAGATATCAATTTTTTACCATCTCCATTGGCTTCAAGTGGCCCATTTCCGGCTCAAAACACACGCAACTTGTATTTTTTCGAAATTTTAAAAATTGACCATTTTCAGCATAGGGAATCCTATGTTAAATTTTGCGAAACGGCACTTTTTTTCAAAAAATTTCGAGATATCGAATTTAAACCTCCGCCATTGTTTTCAAGTGGCATGTTTACCAACCGATTTCATTAACGAAAAAATTCTAAAAAATTTTTTTGCAAAAATACCATTTTTGTCGAAAAATTGTAAGGGTACCCCCTTCTCATTTTTCCACTTTTAAAATGGCCAAATATTTTTTTTCGAGATATCAATTTTTTACCATCTCCATTGGCTTCAAGTGGCCCATTTCCGGCTCAAAACACACGCAACTTGTATTTTTTTCGAAATTTTAAAAATTGGCCATTTTCAGCATAGGGAATCCTATGTTAAATTTTGCGAAACGGCACTTTTTTTCAAAAAATTTCGAGATATAGAATTAAAACCTCCGCCATTGTTTTCAAGTGGCATATTTACCAACCGATTTCCTTAACGAAAAAATTCTAAAAAATTTTTTTGTAAAAATACCATTTTTGTCGAAAAATTGTAAGGGTACCCCCTTCTCATTTTTCCACTTTTAAAATGGCCAAAATTTTTTTTTCAAGATATCAATTTTTTACCATCTCCATTGGCTTCAAGTGGCCCATTTCCGGCTCAAAACACACGCAACTTGTATTTTTTCGAAATTTTAAAAATTGACCATTTTCAGCATAGGGAATCCTATGTTAAATTTTGCGAAACGGCACTTTTTTTCAAAAAATTTCGAGATATCGAATTAAAACCTCCGCCATTGTTTTCAAGTGGCATGTTTACCAACCGATTTCATTAACGAAAAAATTCTAAAAAATTTTTTTGCAAAAATACCATTTTTGTCGAAAAATTGTAAGGGTACCCCCTTCTCATTTTTCCACTTTTAAAATGGCCAAATATTTTTTTTCGAGATATCAATTTTTTACCATCTCCATTGGCTTCAAGTGGCCCATTTCCGGCTCAAAACACACGCAACTTGTATTTTTTCGAAATTTTAAAAATTGACCATTTTCAGCATAGGGAATCCTATGTTAAATTTTGCGAAACGGCACTTTTTTTCAAAAAATTTCGAGATATCGAATTTAAACCTCCGCCATTGTTTTCAAGTGGCATGTTTACCAACCGATTTCATTAACGAAAAAATTCTAAAAAATTTTTTTGCAAAAATACCATTTTTGTCGAAAAATTGTAAGGGTACCCCCTTCTCATTTTTCCACTTTTAAAATGGCCAAATATTTTTTTTCGAGATATCAATTTTTTACCATCTCCATTGGCTTCAAGTGGCCCATTTCCGGCTCAAAACACACGCAACTTGTATTTTTTTCGAAATTTTAAAAATTGACCATTTTCAGCATAGGGAATCCTATGTTAAATTTTGCGAAACGGCACTTTTTTTCAAAAAATGTCGAGATATCGAATTAAAACCTCCGCCATTGTTTTCAAGTGGCATGTTTACCAACCGATTTCATTAACGAAAAAATTCTAAAAAATTTTTTTGCAAAAATACCATTTTTGTCGAAAAATTGTAAGGGTACCCCCTTCTCATTTTTCCACTTTTAAAATGGCCAAATATTTTTTTTCGAGATATCAATTTTTTACCATCTCCATTGGCTTCAAGTGGCCCATTTCCGGCTCAAAACACACGCAACTTGTATTTTTTTCGAAATTTTAAAAATTGGCCATTTTCAGCATAGGGAATCCTATGTTAAATTTTGCGAAACGGCACTTTTTTTCAAAAAATTTCGAGATATAGAATTAAAACCTCCGCCATTGTTTTCAAGTGGCATATTTACCAACCGATTTCATTAACGAAAAAATTCTAAAAAATTTTTTTGTAAAAATACCATTTTTGTCGAAAAATTGTAAGGGTACCCCCTTCTCATTTTTCCACTTTTAAAATGGCCAAATATTTTTTTTCGGGATATCAATTTTTTACCATCTCCATTGGCTTCAAGTGGCCCATTTCCGGCTCAAAACACACGCAACTTGTATTTTTTTCGAAATTTTAAAAATTGACCATTTTCAGCATAGGGAATCCTATGTTAAATTTTGCGAAACGGCACTTTTTTTCAAAAAATGTCGAGATATCGAATTAAAACCTCCGCCATTGTTTTCAAGTGGCATGTTTACCAACCGATTTCATTAACGAAAAAATTCTAAAAAATTTTTTTGCAAAAATACCATTTTTGTCGAAAAATTGTAAGGGTACCCCCTTCTCATTTTTCCACTTTTAAAATGGCCAAATATTTTTTTTCGAGATATCAATTTTTTACCATCTCCATTGGCTTCAAGTGGCCCATTTCCGGCTCAAAACACACGCAACTTGTATTTTTTTCGAAATTTTAAAAATTGGCCATTTTCAGCATAGGGAATCCTATGTTAAATTTTGCGAAACGGCACTTTTTTTCAAAAAATTTCGAGATATAGAATTAAAACCTCCGCCATTGTTTTCAAGTGGCATATTTACCAACCGATTTCATTAACGAAAAAATTCTAAAAAATTTTTTTGTAAAAATACCATTTTTGTCGAAAAATTGTAAGGGTACCCCCTTCTCATTTTTCCACTTTTAAAATGGCCAAATATTTTTTTTCGGGATATCAATTTTTTACCATCTCCATTGGCTTCAAGTGGCCCATTTCCGGCTCAAAACACACGCAACTTGTATTTTTTTAGAAATTTTAAAAATTGACCATTTTCAGCATAGGGAATCCTATGTTAAATTTTGCGAAATGGCACTTTTTTTCAAAAAATTTCGAGATATCGAATTAAAACCTCCGCCATTGTTTTCAAGTGGCATACTTACCAACCGATTCATTAACGAAAAAATTCTAAAAAATTTTTTTGTAAAAATACCATTTTTGTCGAAAAATTGTAAGGGTACCCCCTTCTCATTTTTCCACTTTTAAAGTGGCCAAATATTTTTTTTCGAGATATCGATATTTTACCACCTCCGTATGAGCGTATCTTTTCCCGCTCAACACGAATCCGCTGGCCTTTTTAGGCCTAAAGTACAGTTGGTAATTGAAAATCTCGATTTTATGGATGAAAAATGGTATTTTTGGGATTTAGATGAGAAAATATTGAGTTGGGAGTAAAATAATTGTTGTATTCGTGATCAGAGGGAAAAAATACATGGAATATAGACTTAAAAGGAAAAAAATCGATTAAACAACGATTCTTCCATTTTTGAGCCATTTTTGAAAAAACGTCATTTTTCGTGATTTTCAAAGGCCGATATCTCTGCTCCCAGTGGAGCTAGGGAAATTCCGAGGAGCCCATCGTGTTGTCCGCAAAAAAATACACATGATTAGGTCCTGCCCGAAGTTTCGGAGGCGTTTTATCGTGTTGTTTGAGAACGTTGAAAAACGCAAAAAATGAACTCGAAAGGGGTAGCCTTGGAATTTTTTGACGAAATTTTTATTTGTTTTTTAAAAATGGACTGCTATGTATTTCGACGTATTTTTTCCCGCTGAACACGAATCCGCTGGCACACACGCGCGCGCCCGCGCGTATATATACAGAGCCCCCCGAAGGGGGCTCTGTATATAACAACCCGGCCCCTTCGGGACCGGGTTGTTTTGTTTTTATTTTTATTTTTATTTTTATTTTTATTTTTATTTTTATTTTTATTTTTATTTAATAAAAAAAAAAAAAAAAAAAAATAAAAAAAACAACCCGGCCCCGAAGGGGCCGGGTTGTTATATACAGAGACCCCCTTCGGGGGCTCTGTATATAGACTGCCATGTATATGAACTGCCATGTATTTCGACGTATTTTTTCCCGCTGAACACGAATCCGCTGGCCTTTTTGGGCCTAAAGTACAGTTGGTAATTGAAAATCTCGATTTTATGGATGAAAAATGGTATTTTTGTGATTTAGATGGAAAATATTGAGTTGGGAGTAAAATAAGTGTTGTATTCGTGATCAGCGGGAAAAAATACGTGGAATATAGCCTTGAAAGGAAAAAAATCGATTGAACAACGATTCGTCCATTTTTGAGCCATTTTTGAAAAAACGTCATTTTTCGTGATTTTCAAAGGCCGATATCTCGGCTCCCAGTGGAGCTAGGGAAATTCCGAGGAGCCCATCGTGTTGTACGCAAAAAAATACACATGATTAGGTCCTGCCCGAAGTTTCGGAGGCGTTTTATCGTGTTGTTTGAGGACGTTAAAAACGCAAAAAATGGTCCCGAAAGGGGTAGCCTTGGAATTTTTTGACGAAATTTTTAGTTGTTTTTTTTAAATGGACTGCTATGTATTTCGACGTATTTTTTCCCGCTGAACACGAATCCGCTGGCACACACGCGCGCGCGCGCACACGCGCGCGCCCGCGCGTATATAACAACCCGGCCCCTTCGGGGCCGGGTTGTTTTATTTTTATTTTTATTTTTATTTTTATTTTTATTTTTATTTTTATTTTTATTTTTATTTTTATTTTTATTTTTATTTTTATTTTTATTTTTATTTTTATTTTTATTTTTATTTTTATTTTTATTTTTATTTTTATTTTTTTTTAATAAAAAAAAAAAAAAAAATAAAAAAAAAAAAAAAAACAACCCGGCCCCGAAGGGGCCGGGTTGTTATATACAGAGCCCCCTTCGGGGGCTCTGTATATAGACTGCCATGTATATGGACTGCCATGTATTTCGACGTATTTTTTCCCGCTGAACACGAATCCGCTGGCCTTTTTGGGCCTAAAGTACAGTTGGTAATTGAAAATCTCGATTTTATGGATGAAAAATGGTATTTTTGGGATTTAGATGGAAAATATTGAGTTGGGAGTAAAATAAGTGTTATATTCGTGATCAGCGGGAAAAAATACGTGGAATATAGCCTTGAAAGGAAAAAAATCGATTGAACAACGATTCGTCCATTTTTGAGCCATTTTTGAAAAAACGTCATTTTTCGTGATTTTCAAAGGCCGATATCTCGGCTCCCAGTGGAGCTAGGGAAATTCCGAGGAGCCCATCGTGTTGTACGGAAAAAAATACACAAGATTAGGTCCTGCCCGAAGTTTCGGAGGCGTTTTATCGTGTTGTTTGAGGACGTTAAAAACGCAAAAAATGGTCTCGAAAGGGGTAGCCTTGGAATTTTTTGACGATATTTTTATTTGTTTTTTTTTAAATGGACTGCTATGTATTTCGACGTATTTTTTCCCGCTGAACACGAATCCGCTGGCCTTTTTGGGCCTAAAGTACAGTTGGTAATTGAAAATCTCGATTTTATGGATGAAAAATGGTATTTTTGGGATTTAGATGGAAAATATTGAGTTGGGAGTAAAATAAGTGTTATATTCGTGATCAGCGGGAAAAAATACGTGGAATATAGCCTTGAAAGGAAAAAAATCGATTGAACAACGATTCGTCCATTTTTGAGCCATTTTGAAAAAACGTCATTTTTCGTGATTTTCAAAGGCCGATATCTCGGCTCCCAGTGGAGCTAGGGAAATTCCGAGGAGCCCATCGTGTTGTACGGAAAAAAATACACAAGATTAGGTCCTGCCCGAAGTTTCGGAGGCGTTTTATCGTGTTGTTTGAGGACGTTAAAAAACGCAAAAAATGGTCTCGAAAGGGGTAGCCTTGGAATTTTTTGACGATATTTTTATTTGTTTTTTTTTTTAAATGGACTGCTATGTATTTCGACGTATTTTTTCCCGCTGAACACGAATCCGCTGGCCTTTTTGGGCCTAAAGTACAGTTGGTAATTGAAAATCTCGATTTTATGGATGAAAAATGGTCCCGAAAGGGGTAGCCTTGGAATTTTTTGACGAAATTTTTAGTTGTTTTTTTTAAATGGACTGCTATGTATTTCGACGTATTTTTTCCCGCTGAACACGAATCCGCTGGCACACACGCGCGCGCGCGCACACGCGCGCGCCCGCGCGTATATAACAACCCGGCCCCTTCGGGGCCGGGTTGTTTTATTTTTTTTTTATTTTTATTTTTTATTTTTTTTTTATTTTTTTTTTATTTATTTTTTTTTTTAATAAAAAAAATAAAAAAAAAATAAAAAAATAAAAAAATTAAAAAAAAAACAACCCGGCCCCGAAGGGGCCGGGTTGTTATATACAGAGCCCCCTTCGGGGGCTCTGTATATAGACTGCCATGTATATGGACTGCCATGTATTTCGACGTATTTTTTCCCGCTGAACACGAATCCGCTGGCCTTTTTGGGCCTAAAGTACAGTTGGTAATTGAAAATCTCGATTTTATGGATGAAAAATGGTCCTGAAAGGGGTACGCTTGGAATTTTTTGACGAAATTTTTAGTTGTTTTTTTTAAATGGACTGCTATGTATTTCGACGTATTTTTTCCCGCTGAACACGAATCCGCTGGCACACACGCGCGCGCCCGCGCGTATATAACAACCCGGCCCCTTCGGGGCCGGGTTGTTTTATTTTTATTTTTATTTTTATTTTTATTTTATTTTTATTTTTATTTTTATTTTTATTTTTA
>OY294016.1:28713367-28797786 GCA_958510785.1 Exephanes ischioxanthus | reverse complement strand
AAAAATGGCTCAAAAATGGAAAAATCGTTGTTCAATCGATCTTTTTCCTTTCAGTCTATATTCCATGTATTTTTTCCCGCTGATCACGAATACAACAATTGTTTTACTCTCAACTCAATATTTCCCATCTAAATCTGAAAAATACAATTTTTCGTCCATACAATCGAGATTTTCAGTCACTCACTGTACTTTAGGCACAAAAAGGCCAGCGGATTCGTGTTCAGCGGGAAAAAATACGTCGAAATACATAGCAGTCCATTTAAAAAAAAAAAAAAAAAAATTCGTCAAAAAATTCCAAGGCTACCCCTTTCGAGTCCATTTTTTGCGTTTTTCAACGTCCTCAAACAGCACGATAAAACGCCTCCGAAACTTCGGGCAGGACCTAATCTTGTGTATTTTTTTCCGTACAACACGATGGGCTCCTCGGAATTTCCCTAGCTCCACTGGGAGCCGAGATATCGGCATTTGAAAATCACGAAAAAAGAAGTTTTTTCAAAAATGGCTCAAAAATGGAAAAATCGTTGTTCAATCGATCTTTTTCCTTTCAAGTCTATATTCCATGTATTTTTTCCCGCTGATCACGAATACAACAATTGTTTTACTCTCAACTCAATATTTCCCATCTAAATCTGAAAAATACAATTTTTCGTCCATACAATCGAGATTTTCAGTCACTCACTGTACTTTAGGCACAAAAAGGCCAGCGGATTCGTGTTCAGCGGGAAAAAATACGTCGAAATACATAGCAGTCCATTTAAAAAAAAAAAAAAAAATTCGTCAAAAAATTCCAAGGCTACCCCTTTCGAGTCCATTTTTTGCGTTTTTCAACGTCCTCAAACAGCACGATAAAACGCCTCCGAAACTTCGGGCAGGACCTAATCTTGTGTATTTTTTTCCGTACAACACGATGGGCTCCTCGGAATTTCCCTAGCTCCACTGGGAGCCGAGATATCGGCATTTGAAAATCACGAAAAAAGACGTTTTTTCAAAAATGGCTCAAAAATGGAAAAATCGTTGTTCAATCGATTTTTTTCCTTTCAAGTCTATATTCCATGTATTTTTTCCCGCTGATCACGAATACAACAATTGTTTTACTCTCAACTCAATATTTCCCATCTAAATCTCCAAAATACCATTTTTCGTCCATAAAATCGAGATTTTCAGTCACTCACTGTACTTTAGGCACAAAAAGGCCAGCGGATTCGTGTTCAGCGGGAAAAAATACGTCGAAATACATAGCAGTCCATTTTTAAAAAACAAATAAAAATGTTGTCAAAAAATTCCAAGGCTACCCCTTTCGAGTCCATTTTTTGCGTTTTTCAACGTCCTCAAACAGCACGATAAAACGCCTCCGAAACTTCGGGCAGGACCTAATCTTGTGTATTTTTTTCCGTACAACACGATGGGCTCCTCGGAATTTCCCTAGCTCCACTGGGAGCCGAGATATCGGCATTTGAAAATCACGAAAAAAGACGTTTTTTCAAAAATGGCTCAAAAATGGAAAAATCGTTGTTCAATCGATTTTTTTCCTTTCAAGTCTATATTCCATGTATTTTTTCCCGCTGATCACGAATACAACAATTGTTTTACTCTCAACTCAATATTTCCCATCTAAATCTCCAAAATACCATTTTTCGTCCATAAAATCGAGATTTTCAGTCACTCACTGTACTTTAGGCACAAAAAGGCCAGCGGATTCGTGTTCAGCGGGAAAAAATACGTCGAAATACATAGCAGTCCATTTTTAAAAAACAAATAAAAATGTTGTCAAAAAATTCCAAGGCTACCCCTTTCGAGTCCATTTTTTGCGTTTTTCAACGTCCTCAAACAGCACGATAAAACGCCTCCGAAACTTCGGGCAGGACCTAATCTTGTGTATTTTTTTCCGTACAACACGATGGGCTCCTCGGAATTTCCCTAGCTCCACTGGGAGCCGAGATATCGGCATTTGAAAATCACGAAAAAAGACGTTTTTTTCAAAATGGCTCAAAAATGGAAAAATCGTTGTTCAATCGATTTTTTTCCTTTCAAGTCTATATTCCATGTATTTTTTCCCGCTGATCACGAATACAACAATTGTTTTACTCTCAACTCAATATTTCCCATCTAAATCTCCAAAATACCATTTTTCGTCCATAAAATCGAGATTTTCAGTCACTCACTGTACTTTAGGCACAAAAAGGCCAGCGGATTCGTGTTCAGCGGGAAAAAATACGTCGAAATACATAGCAGTCCATTTTTAAAAACAAATAAAAATGTTGTCAAAAAATTCCAAGGCTACCCCTTTCAAGTCCATTTTTTGCGTTTTTCAACGTCCTCAAACAGCATGATAAAACGCCTCCGAACTTCGGGCAGGACCTAATCTTGTGTATTTTTTTCCGTACAACACGATGGGCTCCTCGGAATTTCCCTAGCTCCACTGGGAGCCGAGATATCGGCATTTGAAAATCACGAAAAAAAAACGTTTTTTCAAAAATGGCTCAAAAATGGAAAAATCGTTGTTCAATCGATTTTTTTCCTTTCAAGTCTATATTCCATGTATTTTTTCCCGCTGATCACGAATACAACAATTGTTTTACTCTCAACTCAATATTTCCCATCTAAATCTCAAAAATACCATTTTTCGTCCATAAAATCGAGATTTTCAGTCACTCACTGTACTTTAGGCACAAAAAGGCCAGCGGATTCGTGTTCAGCGGGAAAAAATACGCTCATACGGAGGTGGTGAAAAATCGATATCTCAAAAAAAAATATTTGGCCATTTTAAAAGTGGAAAAATGAGAAGGGGGTACAATTTACTTTACAATTTTTCGACAAAAATGATATTTTTACAAAAAAATTTTTTAGAATTTTTTCGTTAATGAAATCAGTTGGTAAATATGCCACTTGAAAACAATGGCGGAGCTTTTAATTCGATATCTCGAAATTTTTTGAAAAAAAGTGCCGTTTCGCAAAATTTAACATAGGATTCCCTATGCTGAAAATTGTCAATTTTTGAAAATCGGTTTGTAAAAAATGTCCTTCTGTCAGTATGATAGTTTTTCCCGCATCGAAAGATAAAATTTGCAAATGTCGGTAAAATTACAATTTGTTTGATTAATCGAAAATACTTTTGAATTTTTCTCTCCAAACATCCTTCTAGAAGTCGGTATTCCAGCTGGGAAAATTCAAATTGCCTGCTATATGCGGTAATTCGAGCTCGGTAAGAGTCTCACGACTATGTGAGCCCGAAGATAAGCACTCACCCGTTCAAACCAGAAACTCTTCCCTGAGGACAGCGACCGCTTAGAGGAAACCCCGCCAAATCCAGGGCACCTGCGACGTTCATGGTCTGGAAACCTCCGAGACACGGCACCGCGAAATGTCCAATCTTAAAGATTCCAGTCCGACGTCGCCTCAAGGTGATTCTCACGCCGACCAAGCGAACTAGATGCCATTAGTGAGGCGGTGCGATAGGGCGAAAGCAGTCCTTATCAGGACTAACAAACGATTCCAAACATAATTTTCTTTCAGTCTACTTGCTGACTCCTACCTTCCAGAGACCGAGTTTTGACATACACTAGGGCCTCAACTTCATTCACAGCGGCGGCACCAGCTCCCGCTGACACATACGAAAATCGAGGCTGCGCATTCCCCGCCCATACTAACTGTCGAGCATGGCAAATAGCTCACTGCGTCGATCGATATTCACTCCGTGGTGGGAACTGTTACGAAAACCGAGGCCGCACAAATCAAGGCCCTAGTGTAGTTTATAATAAATAATTTTCACCGATGCGGTGGTCTAGTGGTTAGCGTGCTCGCCTCTCGACTAAAGCATCGGGAGGTTGACGGTTCGATTCCCGATTTCGTAGTTTTGCCGAGAATAAAAATATGGGCGTGACGAAGCTCCAGATATATATCGGTCACTTGCACGTAGTAACTCTAAGTGTGAGTGTCGGATGTATATATCTGTACTCTATTTTTACATTCTCGGTGAAACGCGTCGAAGCTCCGATGCCAGGTATCAAACCTGAGACCGGCTGTATCGGCACAGGTTTTCCGCAGTTTCCCTATGCCGATGGCAGAAATGTCATTGCAAATGCGTTACAGAGGGGGAAGTCGGAGGCGGCCGCAAGCGGGGGACTGGTTACTGTCCCGGGCTGACCCTGTATAGGCGCAGATGGCTGAGAACGGAGAAAAATGCAAATAAAAAAAAAAAAAAAAAAAAAATTTCGCACACCTTTAATAACCACACTCATAGTATATTTGCTTTTTATTCATTTTTCTTGTTTCGTACATTTTGTTTTGTCAAATCTTCTTTCGTTTATACATATTCATATTTATAGACACGTACTACAAAAATCATCCATTCTCAAATTCTCCAATACAATCGAATAAAAATGTTCAACGTCTCTCAACGATAACGTTATCGATTATGTACCTCTCTTGACTTGCTTTTCTGCAATTATTTGCTCTCATTCATATAAAAACGATTCTCATATCTTTCTCACGTTTCGGCGATTTCACAATGTGGGTTTTTCGGGTAATTATTTTGTTTTCTCATCACAATATTCATTCATGGAGTACAATTACAACTTTGGAGTCTCCGAGTTTTAACACTTCTATTACTTTTATAATTTATTTACTCAAAGTGGTATAAACCGTTCCAATTCATTCACGTAATCGATAGCTTCCAGGCTTCTTGTTCTTATCCTCGTCCTACTCGTTTTTCGTCAAGTCGCAACAGCATAAAATGTTTCTCGCTGTTTTTCTTTGGATATATTCAAAACAAAAATATATATTCCGTTTCATTCACATAACATATGCAAAAGATTTCACAGCAACGGGAAGCGTAATTACACATTTACACAGTAGCGAAAAATGTTGCAACAAGTCCTTATCAAACGTTGACTAAAAGGATGGTGCAATAACGAACTACCAAAAATCACGTCGTGCATACTCATAGGAAAATTCAATTTTCAATGTTATATTAACACACCATCCATTATTCGGCGATATTATTCCCAACAAACATCTTTCTTCATATTCTTGCAACGCTTTCCTTCACAATCGTCGATAAAATCGTAATATTTTTCCCGACAATTTCTTACGGTCATTCAACAGCTTAGGGTAACATTTACGAGTAACGGTGTTAATCCTACGTTTCTACAAGGGTTTTCTTAATTCACAATCTTAATAATGGTAATGAAGTTTAAAAATTAGTTAGATACAATCGTTTCGAATTGCGGATTACTTTCGACTTGCAATCGAATACGACTGATTGATATTTTTTTTTTTTGTTTCTTACAACTAAGCTTGATCAGCTGCACTGAATATCTTAACGCACACGGAGTATATTTCCACATAGGGACATCACATTTACTGCTATTCTATTCTTCACTCTTTGTTCTATTATCTTACGAATTATAGACGAAGTTCGACGTAGCTACGTATTAAGGGCTCCTTTCCCCCCCTTGTCTCCCTCGGTGCGGAGGTTCCCTAAAGACTTTTTTCACGTGTACAGCGTAATCATTTATCGAGAGATATAATAATAGTCAGTATTGTTGACTATGAAAATTTCAAGAGATGTGAAACCGTGAGAAATTGATATTTGAGGAAGAAAAACTATCCTCGAATTATATTATCTGACAATTTATCCGACTTTTTCAGACCAATTTTTTTAGTAATCAAACAAGTGTTGAAAAGTGTTCAATGTCAATGTAATTATTAAGACCTATTAATCTACCGTTTAACTAAATAATTATTTGTATTCCTATAATCCTATCCAACGTTCTGCTCACCAGTACGTCGTTTGGGTCCCAGATAATTATTGTTACCATCTTCGTGTTTCTACTTGTATTATTTATCGACCCGCGTGGTTATCCATTCGCCCAAATTTCGTATCTGTTCTTCATTAACGGGTGTTTAAAAAAAATGTCTTTAACGAACCGTCTTTTACTAGTTCATTGAAGGTTTTGATGTAAATTGTTATTCTATAGCGATCATGCGCAAACCTGCTCATTATCTCGTGATTTCAATTAATTTTCAAATTGGCAACACCACGGTGAATCTCAAGCATCGTTCCAATAATAATACGAATATCGTTGCCAGTCACATCGTATTCTGTTGTTTTAATGCCTCAAATAATAAAGGTTATAATTATTATAAGAAATATAATAATAATATTATTATTACTGAATTATTATAATGATGTTATACATATTTTTTGCTCTCTTAAAAGATTTAATCGATGCTTGATTGGAGCTGAGACGTTAGCTCTAACCGATGGATTGTCAAAAATCTAAAAACGAGTTCAACAAAGATATGTAAGGGAGAGGCCGTTGCTCAGATTCAACGACGAATTATAATAATTTGATGTCGATCCTGTGTTTTTGTTTACTTCAATTTTTTGTAATCGTCGATACGAGCCGAATGCATCGATGCATTCGGCTCATACATTTTTTTTTTATTCACGCAAATAATTCCGCGTCAAATCTATGATAGTCTCGCATCTCGTCGCCGCGATATATTTCTCTTATTTTGTCATTAATATATACATATATACCGGTTATTATATCGTAGTTTCTATACAATATGCATACACGTAAATATACGCAGTAGATATATCAGCTAGTCACATGTCAGTAATGCAAGTAACGCTCTAATAGCTTTCCGATTGTCAAAGTAGATACATTAGTTGAAAAAGTTATTTATGCAGACTTAGATCGAGTTTGACGTGAGTGCCTAGGCCATTGTTTCTTTATTTACTTACTTCTTTTCATACCGTTTTGTAGAAAATATTAATATAGTTTCACCAGTTAACCAAAGGTTTTGAGTTTTAAATATATTTTGTCATTGTGATGACTTTGAGTACTATTTTTGTTTTGTTTTTTTCATGTTTTGTCTTGCCCACTGCGTTTTTTTCTATCCACGTTTTACCTCGTTGTAATTGAAACGTTTTTGTTCGCTTAACAACCGTCGTATCAGACAAAGATAAAACAGTTCGGATATGCGGGCGAGTATTACATAGCGTGTATGGTATATTCGAAATTCTCGAGAGAAATTTGTAAAAGTTAATTCATTTAAAGCTGTTTTTTCATCAATAATCTCATATGCTCGCCCAACGATTCGTTGGTACTTCCTGTGGAAGTAATATGTATATACATATTTTTTTTCGCGAATCATTTCCGATTCTTGAACGACGCTCGGAGAAAAGTTTTCGCTAGAACGTTGTTCGGTGAGACTTCTTTTTTTATAATCAAACTAATATTATGGAAATATGTTCCGGTAAAGGCGACTTTTCATTCTCCGCGTTCATAATATAGATCATGTATATAGATACATGTATTTATATATACTCTGAATGTTGGAAACATTTTTTTTAGAATCTCCTGAAGCCTTTTTTGCAAGTATGCGAAATTTGTTAACTAATTTTTTTCAGTATTTATCCCTTTTTATGAAGAGAGAACCTTGTATCTGCTTTTGATCATAGCATCGAAATATTTCTACCCATGAAATTTTCCCAAATATTTCTGCAGTTGCGTTCATCCGTTTTGTATACGTCGGCGTTTGTATACCATTAGAATAGAGACCAAAGTGTATGTAATCATCAAGGCTAAAGTAGAAAAATTCCTTTCTCCCTAACTATCTATACGTAAAAGGTAGAGGACCGCCGAGCGTCTATTACGGATATATATATATATATACTAGTGGGTTATCGTGGCTCGCGCGCTTTGCGCGCTCGCACCCATTTCTGGACGTAAACCCTTATTATTCCAAATACTTCAAAAGACGGGTTCAATACTTGGATGGGTGACCGCGGTCATCCATCCAAGTACTGCCCCCCCCCCCCCCCCCCCCCCTCGATTCTTGACACGGCGGCGACAGCGGCGAAATCTTTTTATATTATAGAGATATATATATATATAAGTAAAATTACGATTGATTCAGCCATTGCGTCGCCTCGTTTGGAGGATTGTCACGGTTATAACTCCTGTATTATACACATTTTTAATATCATTAATAAAGATACTTCCTCCACCCGTGCTCTCGAAAAACAATCTTCTAGGCCGTTATTCGTAATTCTTCGATTCGATGAATTTTTCTTTTTCGTTACTTAATCTCACGTCACAATAACAAAAAGAAAAGCCAGCCCAACGCAGAAGGTGAAACACTCTGATCTCGTTCTCTAGATGAGAATCGATTTATATTTAATTCGTGACGATGTTATTTTGGACGAGCAACATTTATATGGCCGCGTTTTGACGTCCTCACTCGTGTTTTTGTCAATCTTATAGCAATCCTCTAGTTCTACTGTACACCAATCTTGATTGATCGTTGCTTCTGGTTTTTTCCCCCTGTTATTTCCATTTTCGCTTGACCTCGTCAATCCGTTGTGCTCGCTTTGACGCTTATTTTTATCATTTCATTACGTTTATAATTATTGTTGTATTTATGTGATATACGATTTATCCCATTTGAAGCCCTGTTTGGCTCCCTTATTTTAGGCTCTCCTGATCAGCTCTTTCATTAGGCGGGGTAAGCGCAAAAACTCATTACGCCGAGTTTTTATCCTTTCGTGGAATTAACTGCTATATATCGATAGATCTTTGCCTCTCGAAATCTACATATTCAATTTGAAAGTCTGGAAAGATAAAAGAATGACATAAAAACTCATTGTTTCTTGCATAGTTTCATATGAAAGAAATATTGAAAACGTCGGTAGTCAAATCGAAGATGACATTTGCATTTTTTTGTATCGTTTATACGTTATTCGATACTTTTAAACTAATTACAAACGTCGAGTATATTAGAATCCATCTATTCGAAGAAATATATTCTCTATTTAATATACATTTCGGTCTAATGAACATTTGCAAAAATTGTGCGACTTTTCCTAAACACCGATCTATTTTATTTTTTTGCTATTTGAGAATTGGCGACCAAACTGTGTTTTTTGGTTTTCTTTTTAAATACTTTCTTCAGTTCGCAAGTTTCGACTCCTTGAGGACTCGACCAGCGAGTCGAACGGGCGCGTGCCTTACGACTAAATTTACGAAATAGCAAACGTATGACGAGTTTCGAAACGCGTCTTCATCCTTTTCGTGTACATTTAACTTGACGGAGAGATCCTTCCGGTAGCGAAGGGCATTGGATCAAGATTCTTTCAAAACTTTTAGCTCGTCTACCGAGAATACTTGCTGGTACTGTACACCAGCCGGATAAAATCTTGTTCGAAGTATCGCCCGAGACTCGATCGAATCCCAAACTGTATCAGAGATTACAGTGTTACACGCAACGATGTCGATCGAATCGCGTGTTTCCTTTTTTCGTTTCTTTTCTTTACACAATCTTCTTCAGTATTTAAATTTTTTCTCTTCGGCCCTTCCGCCAACGCCAGGAAAAAATGGGCCCCATAGATATCTTTTCGTTTTTTTTTTATTGCACAGTGACTCACGTACTTATCAGTCGACACACCATCATAGTTATTGTGAGGAATAAAAATAAATTTGATCTATCTCTGTTCTCTTGTTTCTGTGATAATTTATGTCTCTCTCACAGGTTTAATCTTCTTTTCTTTCTAATCACTCTAATCTTTGCATAAGCCTGCGCAGATACACCTTTATTGCTAGGATCATTTCGTCAGTTGCGTCGTATTGCTTAAGTTTTAATAATTTGGTCTAGACGTACTCGGGACGGCGTTGTGGACGAGAGGTAGCGATTAAAAAAAAAAAAAAAAAAACTTGTCCGTCATCGAAATTTTTACGAAAATACATTATTCCTCTTGTCGAATTGGTAGTCGTTTCGCAAATGTTCTATTATTTAGGTGTAGTCCGAAGGAACGATTGCTACACATAAAATTGTGTTGCCGAGCGTGCGACAGTAGCTCGTGGAAATTGGTCAAGTCATTCAAAAACTTATGGCAGTACTTGCCCACTTGCTGTTAAATTTTCGTCATGAATCACCGACAAAATTATCAGAAAATCGACACCGGATAACGGGCTATTGCCGTTATATTGCTAAAAAAAATAACTTCTACAGCTTTGTCTATCTGGAACATTTTTATGGTTGAGGTCTTTTTATAAAAAAAGACCTCAATCGAAATGGAACCCAACGTAATTAATCTTCCTCGCCGTCCCAAAAGCGTTGAATGTATTTTCATTCATCGCTCGCGTTATGATCGATAAGTTTCAAGGTCGTTGCATCTTTTCAAATGAATTGTTCTATGTCAATTATCGAATACTTTCCCTTTTTTTGTTTGTTTTTTCTTTCATCTTTTAATCCGGAAGAAAATATAATATATCTACACACTTTTGTTACCTTTCTCTATTTTCATTTTCGTTCAGATCCCCCTTGCGATAACTGCTCTTTATATAAGATTTTTCACACACGATTGCAATGATGCTGGCATTATTGATTGTCATTTTTAAGAAGGAAATATTCTCTATATTATTATTACTATCACTTTTATAAATCTCGGATACTGCAGTGAGAAAAGTCGTACGGCAACAACGTGATTTTAAGGTCATCGCCGCAATGGTGTTTTTTTGATTGTCCTTCGAAGGCTTTCAGGATCAAAGCTCCGACTAAGCAATGATACTTTCATCCCATAGCGATTAACATTATTACTCGTACAATATTTGTTTCTGCACCAGTTCTTCAATTCTAATAATTCACGCACAATCGTTACTGTTCCATTTTCGAGATACTTTTTCACTTAATTTTTCGCTTCATTCGCCGCAACGATGCAACGTATTATTGATCACAGAAGCAATAAAAACTTTGAATACAAATTTTGCATTCTTTCTTCTGCAGGCTTCGATTCCGTTTCAGTCTTACTATTGACTTAACCTTTCCACAGTAGCTACAGTAGGCTTGGTACATCGACATTATTATTATTATTATTATTATTATTATTATTATTATTATTATTATTATTAATAGGAGAAATGAAAAATAATCGATCGGTCCTGCGTTATTGTTGGTGGTGTTGCAATACCTCGTGGTCGACATTGATTTCGTGGTTACTCGTGTCTATCAAGAAATTATCTTGACGACAGACTCTCCCTCATTTTTGAGCAGCAGGCTCAGTCGAAGGTCGAGTTCACCGGCTTCTAGGGCCCATTTTTCCCTTAACCATCATGGAGAATCGGCGTTCTGAGTTCCAAGTGTGTGAATTGGAAATAGTGGATACCAGCCGACGGTCAATCTCGTTAAAGGAAGAAGCTCGAGGTCGACCTCCGATCCACCGAGGCCCTGATTACTCTCGAAGCCTTGTTTTTTCTCCCAAAGCATTACGAGAAGATTTCTTCCGAGAGCGTCGCAACTTCCATACTTTAGGGTCTGTCGATACTGAGGATTTCGGGAGTGCTTTATCACTCGCGTTTTCCTCTTGTGCAACCAACGCTCACCGTCACGGAGATAAGTCTTCACGTACGTATCTAAACACAGAGCGGTATTAACTTTTTGTATTTAATATGGAAGGTAATTAGAATATTATGCCACAAGGGAGGAAAGTGCATTTTTTCACCTAGTGTCAAGTTTGATGCCCGAGCGAAGCGAGGGCAGAAATTCACACGAGGTGAAAATGCACTTCCTCTCTTGTGGCAGACGTTTTTTTTTTCTCCGATTTCGTTAAAATAACCACATTTCTTGCGTCGCAAAATCGTCATCTTCGCCAATGACCATAACTCCGCCGGGAGTAATAGAGCTTCCAGCGGGAGTAATGAGCCCCATTACTCCCGCTGGTCTAATAATGATCATCGGTCAATAATAGGCTATTTTCCGCCCGTGTTGCACACAAGGAATGTGGTTATTTTAGCGCAGTCGGTAAAAATAGTACATAACTCCACGAGGGCGAAAAACGTTTTTTCATCACTCGGTGCGGAAATGGGCACTTTTCCGCCCAATTCGCGTGCGTAAAACCGCCATTTTCGCACCTGGTGATGAAAAATTTCGTACATTCCTCGTGCGAAACACTTTTTCGTCCTCGTGGAGTAATGTGCTATTTTTAACTATTTTATTTTTTATTAAAACAATATCATTTGAGGCGCCTCCAATCGCACGCCGTTCAATTGTACACCAGTTCATTCTTACGGAAATAAATCGTACACCGCAACAAATGTTACATAAGTTCACAACTTTGTTCAGCTGTAAACCCCAAATATCTTACACTTGACCAACCCTCGGATCGAAAACTGTACACCGCCATTTTCTTACACCACAAAAAGTTTACGTATTCAATATGTTACACATTAGTAAGTTTACACCATTTCATTGCAACCCTTGCCAACGCCCTCGAGAGGCGCGTTGGATGAACGCCTGTTATTTTGCAGGTAAGATGAACCGACTTTTGACTGTGATCACATGGTAACCCGCCATGTGGTTATTCAACGTCCCTCCCGAAGGCCGCGGTATTTCCTCCCCGTCGGTGTGAGGTTGCACGCGTGTCAGCGTGCGTAATGTACGATTGAAGGCGCCTGTATTTATTTTATAGTTTTTTTATTTTAGTATAATATTTAACTTTAAGTAGTAGTAAAAAAATAAAATAAAACAAGTTTTACAAGAAAAGTAATTGAACAACTTGCTATGCTAGTGCAATGCCTGTTGCTTTCGCATTGAAAATACATGAAAATTGTGACAAGTCGGACAGAGATTACAGACTAATACAGATACTGCATTCATTGGGTAAGCTGCATTATACGAAGGGAGTTTAAAAAGTTTTTCGATCGTAGGGAAATTAAGAGTAGTTTGCATCTCGTTACCAGGCTCATCACGTTCACCCGGACAGATTTCACGTGCGCAGATTACCTCAACCTCGAGAGTTCCCTTACTCAGAAATAACGCGAGCTTGACCTCGCCATTGTTCACACCTGTAACGAGATTAGAGACGGTTTTTTTAAATATATATATATATATATATATATATATATATATAAACAATGTCCGATATACTCGCTGCTTTTTCGTAATTTGTCTCGAAATTATATCTTACCATTTATTAGCTTGTATGCTCTCGGTGCCACTTGACCAGGTCCCAATTTAATCTCGACTCCGTTCTCGTCTTTCGCTGATTGCCGACTGAAATGATACCAGCCATTAAGTCACCATATAAAGTCTTTAAAAATATATATACAATAAAAAAAAGCCCGAAATTCATATAAGAAAATAAAATGGAATACGCTCCTCGTACCTCATTATATCATCTTCGTCGGACTCGCTATTACGGTTGTAAAGTTGTTCGGGAAAATCCGCGGCCGTTTGTCCCATGACGTCTTTGCGCTCGCCCCGCCCTGCCGATACATCAATAAAAATGTTTAATTGCATTATTGCGATAAAGGCACATGTGTCACACGTCTTCGTCACAAAGGGATGTGCCTGCCTGGCCATAATTTTTGATAACTTTCTCAGTTCGACCCAATCTTTATTGCTTCAAGGGCATAAACGACGTAGGAAATGGCGCCCTTTTGGCACAACATAGCCACTATCTTAATGTGAAGAAAATATCAGGTAGGTACCTATAGCGCTTACGCCCTACTGGCAGTAGTCGGCATTAATCCATCGATACATATCGGCTTTACTGTCGTGGATCTACACCGTTCATAGTAGACAGCACTCCGAGTAGGGGTATAACTTTGGCGTGTCTTAGATCGCGAGAACGTTGTCAACCAGAGATAGTTTTATACGTGTCACTCAGCTAAAATGAATTCTCCACTCTATATATACAGGAATATATGTCTGGAAAAATATTCAACGCATAAGGATTGTAATGTCGTGGAAAAAACTATATTATGTGGAGATACCAACTGGTAATGCGTCACTTCACCTTGAGCCGAAAATATTGTCGTTTTCGGAGACAGAAAAAAAAATATGCAAATACGTCGTCTGGAACAAAACTTCTGAAAACTACACTAGGATCTCGATTTTTGCACCGTCAATTTTCTCAACAGTCCCCACCACGGAGCGAATATCGATCAGCCCGGCCCGTCGAAACGGAAGCCATGGGGCATACGGGAGAATTAGTATGAGCGGAGCATGCGGAACCTCCATTTTGTTAAGTGTAATACGGAGACGGTGCCGCCACTGCGAACGAAATCGAAGTCCTAAGTAATGTACTGGATGAAAAATATGTTGGTCGCTCCTCGTTTAAAAGTTATACCCGTTGTACTTTTTCCCGCATTCGTCATTAATCGACCAATTATTTTACTACCATCTTAATATTTGCTATGGAGAACCCGGCTAGGAGCTACAAAAATATTGATCTTGTCGATAACTAATTTTCAAATATTCCAGATCGCGTAAAGCTAAAGGAGATAATAAAAAATTGAAATTCTCAACTTTTATGGGGAAGCCATATGAAAATTTCAATTTTCAACTTTTATGAGGAAGCCATATAAAAATTTCAATTTTCAACTTTATTATAAATTTAGTTAAAATAACGTCGCTCTTCACTTAGTCGGATCTGTGGTCGGCGCGAAAAAATACATGGAATTATGCACTCCCGAATTTTTTTTTGCACTTTCGATTTTTACTTAAGAAATCCAAGTGATCCCTCTTTATCTAGCTTTTTTAACCCCGTCATATCCATCGTCTTGTATATGCCTTGCTGCAGATAACAATAGCCACCTGGGTTTTTCTGCGATCCCATCGGAAAGCAAAAAATCACTTTAAAAATACCCAAAATCACTCATTTTTACAATTTTGGCTATAAAAATATCCGGTAAACTTTTTCGTTAGTTGTCGCTCCGGGACTGTAATTCAATGTATTTTATCACGCTGATCACGAATCTGACACTTTTTTAATTTCATAGATGAATATTTAATACGAAAAAATGAGGCGAGAAAAAAAATTGCATGAAATTCAAAAAATTCAAAATGACATAGAATTTAAACGGTTCAACCGATAATTTCCAAATTCAATACCGATCGTTGGTCGATAACAGTCCATTTATGTGCAAGTTTTTAGCCCGATATGTCGAAAATTGAAGGCGCTAGAGCGCGCACAGACATTTTCGAAAAAATTCAAAACCGCGTAATTTCTGAACGACTGCATAGATTTGGCAAAAAATTGGAACGAATAATGAGGATCGACCCCTCAACACGTGTGATAAATTTCACCTTATGAACGTTATCAAATTATGAACGTTAAATGATTTGCACACACACACACACGCACGCACGCACGCACGCACGCACGCACACACACACATCCAGACATTTTTTCTAAATGTGTTTTTTGGATGTTTGGGAACATTGTGAACACGTTCACATCAAAATCTCGAAAACTAATTTTTTCACGAAAACAAAGCTTCCTCTATGAGGAAGCAAAAACAATATAGTTCGTTCGAAAGACAATAATTTGTCGGAAAACAACCATTAGTAGTACCAAATTACCAATAGAAAAGTCTATAAATCCCCGATAAACAAAGACAAGACTTTTCGTGTCGATAATTGTAACTTTTTCAAGCGCGTATCTCCTCGAACTTGCACTCCTGCTGGAGGGCAACCTCTGAGAGGGGCCATCGACATAGTTTTTTCGTTAGAACTTCACTTCGTTATATATTTTTATATTTGTTATAGTTTGTTACCACTTGCGACATTTGTTATGATTTGAGATATCTGTTATGATTAGCCGCATTTGTCACGCTTGATGTTACGGCGTTTGTAACAATTGATGTTTTACGCTTTACGATATTTGTTATGATTTATGATGATTTTAGTTATTCGGCTATATGTGCCTAGAGGACCTTGGTCATATCACATAATCAATATATTAATTCATTCACTCATTCTCTCTGTTTTTACTGAGATGCGCTAGCGTTTTCTTTTTGCCCCGATCCTTCGCCTCAACATCCTGTTTCTTCGGTCGCTTTTTGTTCTCATTTCTTTCCTCGTTGTTCATGCTTCCGCTATACTATATTCATTTACCATTTTTACGAGGTAACGAAATTCCACATATTCAGGGCACCCGGTACTTATATACGAAAGCGGGCTTTCTCACGTTGCTAGTCCGATATCATTGTGTCCTAGATGAACTGAAAACTCATCGAAAGGATGAGGGAAACATGTCGACGAGTGAGGAAAGGTAAAGAGAGAGAAAACTGGGAGAAATGTACATCTGCGAGCTTTAAAGGGGACCAGAAGGTACTAGAAGAAGGAGGTGCTGCAAATATACGAGGACGTACCAATGTATGTATAAGAGAACACGTTAATAGAACCTCGTTTCTTAGAAACGGGAAGAAGGAATTACGAGTTACCCGAGAAAACCGGCCAGTAATTCCGCTTTCACGAGGCTCGAGTATGCAGAGAGATTTTCCGAGTGGGTGGAAAGAATGTCGAGGATATTTTATTTTCATATACCAGGAGTGGGTATCAAATCGAACTTAGACGGCCATTGCCATGCTGAAAATAAATTCCATCGACAGTATTGCGTGCTGATCAATGTATACTCACTATTTTTATCATCAGCACACCGCCCTACAAGCTCTACCTAAAATTACTAATATCTTACTAATGAAAGAAAGAAAAAAGTATTAAACCCTTTACAACATTACACGTATAAAATATGTAGGATGGACAGAGGACATAGACATCAAGATATAACTACAACGATAGTGATCTGTAACTAACAATTACAGAGATCTACCTTATCGACTTACGAAAAAAGAAAGAGAATAAACTATGTTACACTTGAACTATTTGCGGCTCAGCGCTTCGTAAATTAGTTTCGGCATTTTGAACGAAATCCATGCTGATTAAAACAAGCCCCTTGACGCGTTTCGAACCCGAGGGGCATGTTGGGGGTTTCCGCTCCCAAACCCCCCGAAAAATGTTCCTTCGCAACATTTTGCGCGAGCGCTTTGCGCTCCGCATAAGGGCGGAATATGAGATATGAGATAGAATTAGAGATCTAACGTGAAGATTATTTTTCGCCTGTGTCAATTAACGAAAAAAATTACCATCAATTGACCGTCTTTTTTTATTAAAAAAAATGTTCGTTATGCCATGATCCTCATTTTTGTTCGGCGTCACAAGTGTGGCAAAAACAGCGAAAAACATCCGTTTAGTTGGGATTTGACCTTCATTTTTTTTTCGGTCCCAGAATCCGATCAACTTTTTAGCAGTCTGATGATTTCAAACGAAGTTTTCTCCCTGGTTGATTTTTTAATCATTCGTACTTTCATTTCTTATTAATTAATTCATTAGTGAAAAAATATTATAAAATTAATAAAATATCTTTTTTTAAATGATAAACGAGATTGGTACTTTGTTAATTGTGAAGTTGGGACCGTGGCGGCTTTTAGAGTTAACGTCGCTGTTGTCAAAATGCAGTCATTTCTGGACCGGTCAATTGACGTTCACGCGACAGTAAAATGACAAAAAAAATGACTGGTTACAAAGTCGGCGCCCATCTCTAAACGTAATTCTCCACCCTCGGAAACAACTGGGATGGACCAACACAGCCGATGTATATCACCTGGGAACGCGAATTCGACGATAAAAGAGGCTTTCAATTCAGCTGTGTCATATTTTAATAACGAATCTATACAAACATTAAGTGCCAGCGTGAGCAAAAATAAGTGAATACAATTAGCGAATGGAAAAATAATAACTAAAATAATGTACAGATGGCGAAAAGACATAAGCTTATGCGATGCGACTCCCCTACATAATAGAATCTCCCGTGTGGCCCCGGTGACGTCACACCGCGAGAGCCCGGGAGATCCTGTCAGCCGAGAGCAGAGCAGAGCAGTCGTCGGACAAGCCCGCGGACATACAAGTGGCGCCATCCGACAGGATCGAGCGGCAGCGCGATCGATGTCGAGCGACGCGCACGCGCAATTACCAGCACCAGCGAAGATTCGGAAGCACAGCGGCGCTATCCAGCGGAATCAATGCAAAAGCCCGCTCAAGGTCAATGGACGCCAAAAGCGAGGGAAAATCGGGAAAGGCCATTGGGCAGAAATGACGACACCACCGGTTGCACACGGCACCGACCGAGCATGTCATTAGCTCGTAGGATAACACCGGATAATCGTCACGACCATACCGATCCGGCATTGGAGGGCAGAGGAAGAGCAAGGCCATCAGCCAATAAGAAAATCAATAACCAGGCGACCGCACGCAGACGCGAGTCCGCCAGAAATCTGCCAAACCGACGGAGTGGGAGTCCAAAATCGGGGTATAAAAGACGGCGATTTCGGCAGTCGATCATCAGTCAACGATCTACCTTACCAGCGGACAACTCTCAAGGACTACCAGTGAAAAGTACACAGTGAGTAAATTTGAAATAAAAGTGAATTGTGCAAAAGTGGACTTATAAAATCTGTGCGATCTGGACTTGCAAAAATTGTGCCGTTTCGGACTTATAAAATTTGTGCCGATTTGAACTTGTAAAAATTGTGCTGGTTTGGACTTATAAAATCTGTGCCGATTTGAACTTATAAATCTGTGCGATTTGGACTTATAAAACTCGTGCCGTTTCGAACTTATAAAATTGTGAAAATTGGACATATAACATTTCGCACTAAGTGGGCTTAGAATAAAACGTGCCAGTTCAGACTTAGAACATTTGTGCCGAAGTCGGATTTATAACATTATCGACGAGCAAGTCTGGCTAATCATCTCGAATAACTGAGCCGCTAAAAGTGACATTCAGCGTGAACCGGTAAAGTGACTAGAAGTGACCGTCAGAAAAGCATCGAATGTCAGGGAATGGTTTGACGACTCCTCGGACATAAAAAGGCATACCCAGGGACACGTTCACATTCCCTGAAGACGGATATACCATCATCCTAAGGTAAAAACGTCCATTTCGTAAATAAACACCAATTGCAATTCGCGAGGTGAGCGAGCTGTCACCGTCAATCGCCGAGTCGTGACGTCAGAGCAAGCACAGCCGAGCGCGGCGACCAGCCGGATTCAGCGACGATCGAGAAGCCGCCCGCGCATGCGCAGTGCGGTATACGCGTGAATAAAAATCTGCCACTTAATATTCTAACTTCAAGCACGTAAATTATTCAAGATAAAGAGGAATAAGATTCGAGTATTGGAATAATCGATTTCCACACATCGTGTTATCAACAAAAATAAATTGCTTGAACGATAATAAAGGAACGAAATCATTCAAGAAAGAGAAAAACTTGCAATTATATGAGAACTTGTCAATCCACAAATAAAATTTATTACTTTTGCATATAAAAACGTCTCTGACACACCAACCCATAATTCCTAGACGCTCGAGTCCACGAATCCTTCCGTTTGAGTGCCCGTTCCTCTTAAGGAGGTGCGCAAATACGGAGAAATTATTGTAAAAGGCATTTGCTCCTGTTACAGCGAATAAAATAAAAAAAGAACAAAAAAATGATTGTGAAGAGCTATGAACTTATGCGGCTGATGTTGGAAAATAGTACATTACTCCACCAGGGCGAAAAACGTTTTTCTAACGAGTGTGAGTTTGCAGCACGAGCCGGAGGCGAGGACTGTAATCACACGAGTTAGAAAAAGTGTTTCGCACGAGGGATGTACGAAATTTTTCATCACAAGGTGCGAAAATTGCGGTTTCACGCACGCGAAGCGGCCGGAAAAGTGGCCATTTCAGCACCGAGTGATGAAAAAATATTTTCATTAAATATATCATTGTCGGTAATCACATACATAGGGATGTTCATGGGTTTCCATGTTCGCTGATATATTTGATGAGTACACAAGAAATATAAAAACTTTCTGTTCACGAAAAAGAATATGTATGATTTTTTGTCTAAAAAACCGTTTTTCTTTTGTAAACATATGCATATGCATAGAGTTTTGAATACAAAATGTCACTTGTGCTTACTTGTCATCTAAAAATATAGTGACGCTGTGAATTTCGACATTGTAAGTCTTCGCGGTCCAACGATACAATGCCTTACCGACATCCAGGTGGACAAAAATCTTCTCAAATCCTTGCGGACGCATAATTAAGTGCAGTTTTTAATTTTTGGTTGCTTAAAAATGTCTAATTTACTATATAGGTACATGTAGTATGTCTAATGCAACTGATTTTTATTAAGATTTTTTATTTTTACTCAATATTGAGATACGAATGGCGATTTTAATAGGCACTTTCCTCTAAAAGAGTGAGCACTTAAAAATGCGAGAAAGGAAAAAAATGATGTTCAAACCATCAAAAACTTGGCTCAACGTTCACCACACGTTCTCAAAGATTTCTTCTTTAGACTTCCGACTCAAACAGACTTCAGAGTTAAAACTTCCAAATTGTATGCGTAAGAATTAAAGGAAAGATATATATAAAACAATTTACGAGAAATGGAATGCTATCAAACGAGACTAATGAACAAAGCGAGTGATCGGAAACGAATGTACGGAGAGATCCCGATGATATAATCCCAGTCATGAATAATAGCTCTAATTAAATTTGCTTCAAGGGCCGTCAACTTTTTGGGCTAAATGAAAGTCATTAGCGTCTTCGTCCAAAAGTTGAGCGAACGCTGATAATTTGGAATATCTCAAGAGGGTTTAGTACTCTTGAAAAATGTAGATTACAGGGGTTGCTGCCGACTGAGCCCAGGCAGATATGGAGGAGATTTTACATCGCCTGAAGGATTTCGTTCGGACAATACCGTGAACGGCTTGGCTTTATTTGCCGATCGAGTTGCGATTGTATTCTACGCTTACCTACAAGTGGCACGAATGCAGATTAGCAACTTGGATAGCAATCAAAGTATCTACGAGTAAGCTTCAAAATAATATTTACGATATACAGATATATAAGGTACATTATAGATATGATGATGTTCGTATAATAAATAGAACAAATTAGCTTGTCAACTGCGGCCACGGTGCAGCATTAGCGGCATTTAAAATCTAATATACGAATTCAACGCTAAATTTCAAAATTCAATATAAAAACGAAAAAAATTAAGTGCGCTAAGTTTCACGTACTTTAGTAATTAAATCCCAACGTAATAGATAGAAAAAATGGATTAAATATTTGTGGATAGATATTTTTATATAAAAACGGGAACCCATCGACTTTAAGCAAAAAAGAAAAAAAAACATTTCATTTCCTCGGTAATCAACATATGGGGCAATAATCCCCCTCGATCGATGGCTCTTAACGTTGTTCTGATCAAGCGAAAACTCCAAGATCCAAATATGAAAAAATTGCAGGACGTTAATTTTTTTTTTATTGCTCGAAATCGATGGTTCCTTCCCGCACCCCTGAAGTCAAAGTTGAGACAATAACTGTGTGTAGAGTTCGGGGTTTAAGGGAAGAGTAAGAAAAAAAAAAAACAAAGAGACGAGAAATCATAACAAAAATAGCGCATATACAGAAAAAAGTACTTGAGCGTAAGAGAACAGTTGGAGTCTTACCGTAGCCCTTAATCGTTGGACGACATAGCCTTGCGTTAATTATCGGGGTGGTGTGGAGTGCGGTAGTGGAAAGGAGGCCGAATTAGCGGTCCTCGGAGACACAGGCTCGCACTGGTACACAGTAACTGTTGGGACTACGCACTCTGCTTGGTTGGTCCCGGGTCACGTGTGGCCCGAGAGATTCGTGCGGATAGTTGTGGCGTTGAAGATAGAGTTGGTTTTGCGGTTGTCGATGTGGATGTTGGCCGATCGTTTAGCGTTTCGACCGAGCGAACGTCGTTATTTTCTCGAGATAATTTTTGTTTTTATTTTAATGTAGTACGCATTTTTGGCATGATGTTTTCGTACAAAGGGAGTTTTAAGGAGAGCCGGAAAAGAATAAAATTAACGAACAACGATTTATAGAAAATTATTAATCCCATAGTTTTTTTTTTTTTTTTTTTTGTCACATCGACCACTGATTCAGCCAATTGCACGATTAGCATAAATTCGGATGTATAAAATAATATGTATAATATATATAAAACTTTTTAAAAAATATTTGTAAGCATCGCATGTGATTTTTCAGCAGGGATTTAGCGTATAAGATAGACAGCTAGTAGTGCAGCTCGTCGGTAGTATATTAACTTAACAATTGAAACATCACATTAGTTTCAACTATCTCGACGCCAAACTATCGTCCGGCTAATTACCAAGGTTCGCGAAAATAATGCGAAAATATTTCTAATGTCGCGATATAGAAATATCAGCACGATTTTGCTTCCTCATAAAGGAAGCTTTTTATTGTTGTAATACGTATATAGTTATATTGTATATGTACATAACGAGGCTGGTCACACGGACTGTCAGGCAGGACAGATCGCAAGCAAGGTTTAATGATGATATCAATTTGGCATACGAGCGGCATAGAACAGCTGGGATTCTGATATATGTGTGTGTGTGTGTGTGTGGCTCACACAGTGGTTTCAGCGATAGTTAAATGAGAGACGAATATCCTGTACGATATCGCGAAATACTCCACGGGACTTCAAATAACTTAAAAAAATGTGTATATAACAATTTTGCGTTCTCCGATGACTCTTTGATGACCGGGTAACATTAATGGGTACGACAAAAAGCGTTTGAGTATCACGTGTACCAGTAAATACCGTTATGAAAAGGAACACATATAAACGGACCGATATAGCCGGAGCCTGCATAGCAATTCACAATGATATAGGAGTACACCATCGCGTGGGTCTTCTTTTCAAAGCATCGGAAAAAAGAAAACTACAAATTTTCACCCCTTTCGGTAAAGAAAAATTATCATTACTCGTTTTATGATATAGAATGGGTGTAAAAATCGAAAAGGCAAGTACGACGGAACCGGGTGCTTCGTTCGCTCGGTCAAAGCGCTTGATGACGACATGAACGGGTGAATCGAAAGGATAATGTGCATAGACATAGATAATAAAATAAATCAAAGTAAGAGCTCAAATGGTTTAAAATTGAGTGATTGACTATTAAAATATAATCTTTTTTTATTTTAGTATCATTATCAGTAAATCATGTAAAAAAACTTTTAAAAAAATAGAATTTCTTATTTTTGTCGAAACAAACTGCTTGCATAAAAAAGTATTTGGCCGAGATACTAATTAGACCACTTACACATTAATCGATGATTCGGTATAGTACCAGAATTATAGCGATCTTGTAGAGTATCAAATGCTTTGCGATGACGATTAAGCGATATTGCTATGCGTGATTTTGTGCGCGAATGTGGTATCCATAGGTGGTAGTAAGTGGTACATATTACACACAGCATAGAATATGCGACGAGTTATATGTAAGCAATGCGCACAGATAACATTGGTACCACAAATGACACGTACTGCTGTTGGAGGGTCGATGGTACACACGGGAGGCGAGACTCTTATCGACGAAATGGATGCTTGTTTACATAGTATAGAGATATTATGGACCGACGAGTAAACGTGGTTGAACATATACACGTGACAATATGTGTATATATATGTCCAACAGTAAAGTAAGCAAAATCGTTAAGATTAGACGTTACAATAGTGAGATAGACAGAATATGCGAGACTCTTATTAGGATGTGACAATGACCATGGTAGCAGCGATGGAGCCAGATTTATTTATAAGTGACGAGAGAAAGTTTACGAAAAAGAGAGATACGGAAAATATGATAACACAGAGAATCATTTGTGGCGGACGCTTTTAATTTTTCCTCTTTTCCGTTTAGTTCACTCGTCCATATATATGTATTTAGTAATGAAGTTACTTACGGCTTACGCGCCTCTTGTCGTTCGACAAACTCATCGTTCTGCCGAGTTCTCCCTTAGCCGTGGCTTTGAGGGACCGCAGCATTTCCTCCGGGTCGCGCTGTGGCCTCGTACAAGAACTTCGTCGACGATCGCGGTTGTAATAGGCTATCGTCGCGTCAGTTTCGCCCATGCTACCACCTATAATTACAAAATTTAATATTCAATAACTAATCTACGCTAATAAGTAGGTACGAGATAAAATTGTGAGGGGTGTAATACAGATGAGATACAAAAACGATTCACAGTAGAGGGAGAACGGGGCAAAACGGAACATGACAAAGATGTTTGCAGTACGTGAAAAAGTATCTCATCTCAAGGGGAGGACACGAAATCGTTTTGCCCCGCTCTCGTTACCTCAAAGGTCTTAGTTTCTGGCGTCCGATCTCGATTCGAGCAGTCCTGCACTCGGCTTTTCGTAACCATTCATCCGGGGTATAATTTAACAGAGTGAGCAAAATAATTAATTACGTTTGCTATCCGTGCCACCTTGGCTCTGGAAGCTACTTCTTCGACTTCCCGGCAACGATCTACTGTAGTCCTTATTGAGCTCGTAGGGTTCGATTTCAAGTTGCTCCGACTGACTCGAACCTCTCCTCGAATTTGCCTGCCAAGCGTGATCAGGATGAAGATAATACGGCTCCGGACTTCCACTGTCGCTCTGGGTATCATCGCTGTAACTTCTCTCACGTATGTCTGTACGTCGCAGCATCCTCTGGGCTATTTCAGTTGATATCGAGCCACGGGGAGAACAGAACGGCGACTTGCCCGAGCGCAAACCTCGAGGATCCTCCAGGCGATACCTGTTCCGATGAATTTATCCTGAGTTATATATATATATATATACTATGATCGGCGATAATCAAACTCCAGAGCTTGACTTCTAGAGAATTACGTGGAACAAAAAAAAGTGTGCGGGTAACCTTTACGCACGGCTTAAGTGAAACTTCTTTACTATATGTGTTACATTCTTTTTCTTCGTCGATGATATTTATCTTTTAGCCAATATGTTTACTTCCTCCGTCGTTTTAATATGTGAAATAAAAAAGGCTCCGATAAACTTATGATGGCTAAAATATGTGACACACTCCCATTACTTTGAATTTGTTCCAAATATTGTGAGAAAACTGTGTCAATTATGTGTCGAGATGTGCCTCGCAGTAAATTCTATATGGACTTTATATTTAAATTGAATTATTCGCTTAAAAATTAAATCAGTGACTGAAAATAGTCAGCCGTAAAGAGAAGACAAAAATCTCCAACCTTAATCATGACTAAATTTATGTGAATGAATTTAATGACAAGTGCTGCTGTATTTGGAGATATAAATTTTCGTCACGACAACGGACCGCACAAGCATCCAATTGCCGAAGATGTAGGTACTCGAAACCTGCGACGCTTGCCTCAACATAATATCCATATTTGTAATTGCAATGTATAACGTATCCCAAGTTCGGTGATTTCATCACATCCACGTCAGTTTAAATATAGATGCCAAGCATAGACATTTATATGGGCGAGTATCGCCATATAATTGTGCGTTAATTGTCTTTGTATTCATGGATGATGCGTCATGTACGTCGTCCGACTTACTATACTCTGAAACAGCAACACGTCCCTACAAAAGTTTTACTTTTTCGAAACGTGTAGCGTCACGTAGAGTAGAGCATCTCTCGTATAGAAAGATATAGACTTACCAAACGGCCCGGTCAGTTTCGAAAGCGTTCTGCAGATCCACAGAGCACTCGCCAAGATAGATGGTATCCCCGTCGGGTAGACAGTCCCAGAGCGTGACTTCGATCGTACGATCCATAAGATCCTCGCCCGATATACACGGAAAAGTTAAATTTGCGTTCCATATTGGATTTTGAGTGGACTTGGATACGTCAGTCTGAAGAGTGCTCTGATCGCCGCTGCAATAATAAAAAACATTTTTTTGTTTTGTTTTAAGACTACTTAGCAAATTAATATTTTTCAACCCAAAAGATGCTATTTAAAAGAGTAGAATATTACCAGGGTGGCAGGAGAACGAGTTTCGCATAAGCTTGAGGTGGCAGAGAGTCGTCCCGAGTGCAGAGCTCGTCAGCCGCAAATAGAGACACAGCGAGCTCCCGTCTATCGGCCTCGTACCATACTTGAATCTGTACCCTGCCAGTCACCTGCTTGGCGATTTGTTCCTAAAAATCGTACCGAGAACGAGATTAGAAAATAGCGTTTTTATTGTCAGGAGAATATGGTTCCCATGTTCTTTTCTCCGAAGAGCGTTGGGTGTGATAGTTTACAAGACAAAACTTATTCGTGGGCGAACGTGGATACAAAAAAATCCGATCAACATCTTCGAGATATTTGTAATAAATATTGTAACAAAATTATCCGAGAATGTCGGACGAAGGGTAAGTTTTATACTGAGATATTTATACTCTAGCTTCCTTTGTCACTTGGATGTCCAAGAAGGAAAGTTTCGGAAAAAGTCGGGCATCGGAAAGCACGCACACAGTACCGGAGCATTCGACTAACCGGGATGTTTCAACTTCTCATGTAAAAAGATAGCATAGACACGTATCACATCCGAGGTGTATATAAAGATATGAGATCGAGACGAGTGAGGTCGAGGGATGTCACGACAGGAATAAGCAAACACGTTCGCCAACGGCAACACGTTTCTTGGTTAGCTTTGAAATTTTCACTTTCAACTCAAGGACACATCATATTATAGGTAGGTACAGTGTAGAGTATGTAACATTTTCTACATATACGTTTATATACTGTGTATGTACATATATAAATAGTTATATAGCTTTAGAATAATATGCATTTTGCATGCTTAACATTCGAGGGTTAAATCGTAAAAGCTTTGTTTATCTGCTACTAGATCTACATATCAAACTTCACTAGTAGTATAGACAGGGAAGAGCCGGGCAAAATGAACACGTATCCCCACTTTTTATCCAAGACCGTTTTTTTATGTCCCGCCAAAATATTTCTCATGTCTGGTAAGAACAGTGCATTTTGCCCCCCTTTCCCGTACTTACTCAGGTCATTGCATTGATCGGAAGATATTTTACGAGAAGAGCGATGATTAAAGCACTATACGACAAAATGTTTGGAAAAAAAATAGAAATAGACAGAAAGTAGTGAAGTATAAGCGACAGATAAGGAGAGAATGGGTAAGATATTTAGAAGACTACGAAACCTGGGAAAACGAGGATATAATATCGGGAAACGAAAAATTCGTGCCAATTTTTTTCTCCGATAGATTTTGTAAGATTTATCTTTTACCCCTGTAACGTTCGTTCGACCGTGAACATTTTTCTAACGTTCTAACCGCAACCACATATTGTTCATATCGGTCGATTCTCATTTGCAATTACATTAGGTTCCCGGTGAGGGCAGAGAAGGCAGAGAAGCGAAAAATACAAGCGATAGTAAGGAACCAAATCTTTCTGGGCTTCTCCATCTCGTTTTCCATGATTTATCGGGAATTCATTTACTCGTGTTAGGGAAAATTTAGCTACGTAAGCGAAATTGGTATTAACGGTTCACTAGGTTTATCTCCAATGTATATAGTTTGTACCGTCTTTTTTATCGTATTTATTCTTTAGCAGTAGCGGAACAAAAAAAAACAGCGTATCAACTCTTTGCTTGGTGGGTTTGCTCGCGAGAGATAAATAAGAAATAAAATTCCGAGAGCAAAGGGTGTAATAGGATTTTTTCCCAGTGTGCTGATATACTCTTTTCAATTATTTCGATTCATTTTCATGAGACGATTGTGAATCACAAACAGTTTATATAAAGAAAAATGTCTCTCGAAGGCAAAAGACAATCGTCTTATATATTCGTTTAACACCCGGAAAAATCCGCGTTTATCCAGGATAAGAATATCTTCGAGCATCGTCAAATGGCTTCATCTCTGCTCATACAGGTTTCGAACGTAGGTGGCATAATATAAAATAATAATGCAACACAATTTTTTGCATACTATTATTCACATAATCGCTCTACGAGGACTCTCTATAACGCACTAAAAATATTATATAGAGAGAAGTGTCCAGTGTATTGATTTTTTATGTGTAATGTTTGTGGTTTTTTCTTCTTTTTTCTTGCGAGACATTCGAGACACAATCGGGAGAGCGAAATTTGAAATCGATAAAAGAAAGATAATAATGATAAGTATATATAACTTATGATAATAACAATAATAAAAATAACAATAATAATAAATATATATATAGTAGTTACGCTAAAACATACTAGATTCGTGCCAGTTGGGAGAGAGTAGCGTGAGGACCAGTATGATTATTATAATATATTTATATCATATGCAATAATGCAACGCTATACTTTTTCACATGACAACTTACATTTTCTCTTTCGTGATTCGTCTGCGCTTATCGCTTTATTCGGTTCAAATTGCGTACGAAACAACAGAGTACAGTCATCTGTATATCAACTGCTAATAAACAAAAGGGTCCAAATCGTATGGTTTACCATGGGGTAAACGCCCTTTGTCTTTTAGCAGTCGAGATTTGCATATATGTGCGTGTGTATATATATATACATATATATATATGAGTAAGCGTTAAAACTGAAGAATAAGTAGCGATAGTGACAACGGAAGGATAGTGACAACTATAAGTATAGAGAATGTACAGAACAGAGTAGAGAAAGCGACTGGGCTTGTGTGGGCTTTGTCAGAAGAAAAAACAACAACATAATTCTTGCACTATTTAATACGAGAAAGTTTTGCATGAAAACTCGTAACACGACGAGAGAAACGAAGATCGAGCACCAAATCAAGATAGACGAAAGGTTCGTGAAATATAGTAGTTATAGTTATTCTTTTTTTGTCCCAAGGCTTCACAGATAATCTATTGTTCAGTTATTCATAGACTTTTTAATATATTTCTCCTATGTATATTTTTTTATTCCCAGCTTACATTCAGTTTTACACATAATGTTATATTTAGTCGCTCGCAGTCTCTTTACGTTTATGTTCATTTTATTTAATTACATTGTCAGCTTGTCGGTCTACGATGACTAGTGCATAAATAACATATCTTCCGATCGAACGTCGTCGGGGCCTCTGTGACAATATTATAATTAAGTCATTATTTTATTATTATTTTTTTTTCACCTTCACTCGAACTTCCATTTGTAAATCCCAGTGAACCGTTGTATGTTAGATGGTTTCCCATTGTCTCGAGTAATGGCTGTTATCACGCGAATCAATAAAAGTTCAATATTTACTTACGCAAAATGGTGTCAAGTACAAAAGTTTCGTAATCATCTCAAAGTTAGAAAAACAATCGACGCAACTCGCCCCAACTGACACTTGTTCTTTAGTTTTTTGCTTGATATATATTTTCGCCTTTAATTTTCGTAACTAGTAGATACACTAGGACCTCGATTTTTGCGCCCTCGGTTTCCTCAACCGTCCCCACAACTGAGCGAATATCGATCGGCGCAGCAAGCTATGGGCCATGCTCGACACTTAGTATGTGCGGGGCATGCGCAACCTCGATTTTTTTAAGTGTGATGCGGAACCAGTCCCACCACTGCGAACGAAATTGAGGTCCTCGTGTTTGTGGAATTTAAGCCAGCAGTATTCAACGAATGGCTATGCTTTCGCGGATTGGTCACAGAGCGTGAAAAATTAAGACGTTACGTGTAGAGTAAGACGGACGGGCAAGGATATAAGGGGGGGGGGGGGGGTCTACAGGAGGAAAACCGTCGAGAAAATGAAAGAAAACAAAAAACGTGATAGTGATAAGTTATGAAATATACGAGACCGAGGCTGTTTTGCCTCCAACACCACGAAACTATTAAACGCACCTCCACCCACCGATTTGTGTCTAATGCTCTCTACCCTTAGAGGCATCACTTACTTATGCTTTTTTAATACTGTAATAAGGAATAATAAATTCGTGCAATGGCAATAGTAATATTTTTACAGATATTATGTTTTCTTCTTTTCTCATTCTTCGAGGTAGAAATTCCTAGGTAAACATTAAAAGATAAAGCTCATATAAATGATCACATCGGGAGATGTGTTTTAAATTTTCTAATCTACGTGATCGACAATTAGGGCTGAATATGTTAACATTACTAGTTCATTCAAAGAAATATCAAATAACATTAAAGACAAATTTTCATAAAAAGCCATTAGAATTTGTTTCCCTTTATTACAGAGAGTATCCGATCGAAAAAAAATGCCACTCGAAAAAATGTTACATTGAATATATTTTACGAATTGTTAAATCTATTTTACGAGTGATTAAAATCGAAACTCGTATTAAAGATTTCTAAATGCCACGCGAGTTTCTGCTTCAAATCTCACTGCTATCGATTTTCTCTTTTTCGTTATAAATCTGTTCTCTTTTGTGTAACTTTACCTCGTGAATAGAAATATCGAGAGTAGAGCGTAATATGGTAGCAGATTACTGCACGCAGCGACATGTCACTACCGTTGATTGTACGAGAGCATTTTTTCTTCTCCGTTTTGGCCTGGAACTACTAAGATCTGGCGAGCTACCAATCGCTAAACGTGAACTGAGATGTGATTGTACCAATGCTATAAGAAACCCTACCCAATTTCTTCCTGTAAGCAACGCGAGTTATTGTTTTAAATTTTCTTAATCAACGTCCCAAAAGTCCCGAAAAAAAACTGAATAACTTCTACTCGCCGAGTAACGCACACCATAAATATAAAAATGTATCGAAAAATTCGGAGATAATACAGAAAAAAAGGAGATATTTCGATAGATAGAAGAAAAGAAATAGAGATAGCGTGTGCGTATGTATATGTGACACAGCGAATGTAATAGGGAAGTAATAATATATAATGTATTAATTAATGCTAGTGAACGATTACGAATTCTTTTTTCGTTCGTTCTTCAATCACGCACACGCGCACGCACACGCACACGCACACGCACACGCGCACGCACACGCACACGCACACGCACACGCACACGCGCACGCACACGCACACGCGCACGCACACGCACACGCACACGCACACGCACACGCACAAAAATAAATATCGAGCGTGCAACCATTTAATTATTTACAGGTCAGACGTCCTTTTCCGATTTTTTTCACATTACTCGTCAACATGAATATATTCATCTATCAATACTATATATATATATATATATATATATATATATATATATGTTTATGTGATAGCAAACGTCGGCATACCGTTTTTCGTTACTGTATTCAAGAGCAATCACACATGATAAGAATCCCCTTTTACATCTCGTGTACGGAACCTTCTGCTCGCAACATGTTTTGTGTTGGTAAGTTTTTTTTATACTTATTTTTTGTTGTGTACGCGGCTCGGTGCGTTTTGTGATGAACACCATAGAATAACTATTTAAATCATAAATGAAACATATGTGTAAGAGGGGTCCTTGTTATTTTTACACTGCATTACATGTAGCAGAAAATGGTACACGTATACTATGTATACTACAGATAATTATTTACAAAATCATAAAAAAGTTTTTCAAATTTTTTTAAGAGAAACTAATGTTTCGTTTTTCTTTCATATATCCTGCTGCACGTGCTATACCCTCAGTATATAGGGGCCGTTGTTTCTATTACATTACAACTTAGTCGCAATGGTACACACATTTTCATAGGATTTTTTTTTTTCATCGTTTCTAGATGGGATAGCGAGACAAAGAAAGGTGTGAATAGATTAGCGTGGAATGAAAAAAATGGATGAGAAGGAGTTGTGAGAAAGAGTGATAGCGAATGTGACGATATATATATATATATATATATATACATATATATATAGCGGTCACTCTTGTAGGCTCAATTTATCAACTCGTTATACCGGCGTCTTTGGCAGCGTCCTACGACCTTTCGATGACGTAGGCGTTTTCTCTGATTCCGATTCTGCAATTTGATGGAAACAACTTGTCATTCGTACTTGAAGTAATTCCATAAATTTTTCGCGGACCTTTTCTGAGTTTGATATTGAAAAATCAATTGTTCAAAAATCCGGCCGTTATGTCTTCCATTTTTTTAAATCGGCTTATATCATCACGATCTCAATAATTTTAACTTTTGCCTACGTACCTAATTGAAGTCCCATGTTGCCCGAACTCTTTCCACTGGGTGGCACCATTCCTGGATCATCGAATAGATCGATCCTGCGTTGAAAGAAAAACAGTAAAATAGCACTCAAAAAAAATATTGATGAAAACAAGAAAATATCAATGAGGTTAAACCAGTGGTCCAGGCGTCGTTTCCTCGTGCAGGTCGGTTACTTTTTTCATTGTCTCCAGAGATTAATATTTTTTTTCGTATTCGTTTCACAAAATTATACTAGTTTCGTTGGTACGGAGTCCGAGGAAACTCACATATCAGTCGCATGTTCGACAACGAGCTCAGCGACGTCTCCGGTGTGCTCCATTATGTGCGCCACGTCCTCAAAACTTCGATCGATTAACGGCACACCTTCCCATTCAAGAATCTGAATTGAAAAAAAAAAAAAACGAAATAAAAAAACAATGGTATGATCTGCTATAATAATGACACGAAACGACAAGTACATATTTGGTTCATAAAGATAGTTGCCCAATGGTACTAACGATTTTGTATAAATCGTACTACATATGCTCGAATATTATAGACTGGGGCGAATTGGATTCTTCCATTTGAGATGAGACTTTCTTTTTTATTTTGTATTTAAATGAATTACACGTCAAAGTTTACAATCGTATACAATGTCGATCACTTACCTTATCGCCCTTATGCAGTCCTGCTTTCTCTGCTGGTCCTCCAGGCACCGTACACACGATAGCCGCGTACATCATACCATCCAGGCTCTTTTTTCCACCGACAACTCGCATACCGAAGCCTCGTGCTGTAACGATAGTAAAAAGCGAGATCAGTGCGTGAGATTAATTCTTTTCCATTTTTCAATGGTCCAATGATGGTAAGAGCAGAGCGAAGAATGGAAGGGAGTTTTGACGTTGCCGGACGACAAGAGCCGATGCCCCAATGCTCCAACATCAAATAGCATAGCATCGATTTTCCAATACTCTCCGTTTCCAGTACTCTACCTCGACCCACCGAAATTGGCGTAATTATCGTTTTTGTACACATAGTGTTCAAAACACCAACTGGTTCACACATCGGAGGATGGGAAACCAGTTAATGTTTTTTTTTTTTTTTTTTTTTTTTTTTTTTTTTTTTTTCAATAATTATTGAGGAATCTCGAGCGTGGATCGAAAAGTTCCGAGTTAGGGGAGATATTCGTGTCGAATAGCAGGTAAGATGTAGTTAATGCGAAACAATTATGACAATTCATGTAAGAAAGTTCGGTTTAATTAATCACTGCGTGATTCACTTTTGGTATAATGATATACCAGAGCCGATAGCGGGCAATCCTGTTGACGAACCGCGCCCCTCTGTCAACCGACGAATATGTTCGCGGTCTGAATTGGTCAATCCACGCGATAACAAATTCGTTCATTTCATTTCAATTGCGATATCAACCTCCCCGATAAAATATAAACGAGCTCTCTTGTCCATGTCCCTCAGACTTTCCCAATAATATCCAAGCATAAGCTTGGAATTAGATTTTATTGGGAAACCGGAATGGGAAACCAAAATGTTTCAATTTGTTCAAATGTTTACTTAAATGAATCGAAATAATATTGATGAGTTCTGAATGGTTTTGCATTATTACTACAGGCTGTTCCCTCCCACTATGAATTCCATTGTCACAATAGACACACGTTGTACCTATAGAGTCCTTTACGTGTTGTTATGTCCGAGGTTTATCGATTAATATCCTCGGACGATGACATCGACTATCACTCGGAGATAATCCTATCCCTGCTACGAATGCCATGCGTCCTGCGTATTTAACATAATCTACTATACACCGATTTACCGCTCACCTCGTATCGATTAGTCATCCTCCGGGCTTGTACGATCGATAATCGTTGGTTAAGCCATGTTGTATCCAAGCGAGATACGGTCATGTTATAATTATTATTTATTCACAGGGCAGGGCGGTACTTCTAGTACATGCTACTTGTTTGGCATTTGAAGTACGATACTTCAAGTCAATATGTACTTCGAATGCGGCAAGTATTTAAAGTACTCCAAGTACCTTGTACTCGAAGTACGTGGTACATGAAATACTTTTCGTTTTCCCAAGTACAAATACTTTCACGATATTCCATATCAAACATTATTAGCTCTATTCACGTAGCAAATTTAGTTACATCGGTTCCAGTTTACTCGAGTAAAACTGTTAGTATTAATGAACTAATGATGAACCAGAGCGAGACAAGACGATGCAGGACACCATGGGGCAAATGAGCCCCCAAAAAATGACTCACTGGCATTTTCGTGTTAAGGGGAGTCGGATAAAACGAAACTCAACGTATGTCCATTAATAACGTGGAAAAAACCGGATACCGAGGCCAAACGGGCCATCGAAAGAAGCTCACTCGCATTTCCGTGGTCAAGGGAGTTGGATAAAACAACATTCAAAACTACATCTGTTATTTATAAAACATTTTTCTGTATGTTTAATAGTTTCAAAGATACACGGGTTTAAAAGAAAATGTCGAGTTTGGCATATCTCAAAAAAAAAAAAAAAAAAATCTTAAAAAAAATAATTGCAAATATAACTAAAAAAATGCTGAATTGTGGTGAAATTACATTGTTTTGAGAGGGGGTTGAGTTTTTGACCATTTCAAATGGGATGGAAACATGGACAGTGGTATGCTGAATTTGTGTTGAGGACAGTTTCAGTTCGCTGTTTCGTTAACGAGAAAGAACTGAATCCGTAGCCATCTCACGGAAATTTCGATAAGAAACTCATGTTTCGTTGGTGCCTTCGACGGTGCCTTCGACGGTGCCTTCGGACTCGAGGTTAAATTTTTTGAGGCCAAGACTTGGCATTTTTTTACGAATTTTTATTTTATTTTTTCCAATGTTACCTGCAACGTATTCCGAAGTATTTTCGCCCGCTGAACACGAATCCGGTGGCCTTTTTGGGGCTAAAGTACCGTGAGACGTTGAAAGTCTCGATTTTATGCACGAAAAATCGTATTTTCGGGATTTGAGTGGAAAATATTGGGTTGGCAGTAAAATAATTGTTATATTCATGATCAACGAAAAAAAAATACATGGAATATAGACTTGAAACAAAAACAAAAAAATTTATTGAAGAACGATTTTTCACTTTTTCAGCGACTTTCGGTAAAATATTGATTTTCATGATTTTCAAAGGTCGATATCTCGGCTCCCAATGGATCGTTTTATCGTGCCGTTTGAGGACTTTGAGAAACAGCAAACAATTTTTTTTTTAGGACACGCTATAAAACTGTGAAAATATCATTGTTGGATGACAAACAATAAATTATGCTTTCGGCAGCGTTGTAGCCGCATTATTTGCTTAGGGGGGCCCATCTCGCCCCGGTCTCCCCTATAGCAGATATAAAATAATTCCAGCTACCATTGCTCCGGAGAGGGTTGTTTTATGTATTATTGTAGGCAACACAGCCTTGCCTGTCAACAGGCTTCACCGGGATCGAAGCGGGGCGCGAGACAGAGGGTTTACCTGTTGCGGGAAAAAGTTTGACGCGAAGCGTGAAAAGCCTCTTTCTCTTTATTTCTTTCTTTTTCTTGTCGTTACAGACGTGCTAGACACCATTTTCATTCAATCATTATTCCCCCTTTTTTATTATCCCTATTGCGCTTGCGTCTATCTTTCTTTTCTTATATATTTAGTTATTATTTTTTAATCTTCGTAGACTTTTACCATTCATTTTCGGCAGTTTTATGTTTCATGTAAACTTTTACAATTTGCGATAATTTTGGCATAGTTGAATATCATGAATATGCTTGTGAAATTCACGCCGTAATAAAACCTCTTTACTCGAATTATGTCTTTATTGCAACGCGAGTGATCCAGTTATTATAGTTTCGCCGTTGTTTTTTTGACTTTCCGCGTTCGTCTGTTTTTCCCTCTTTAATTTTCGTTCCCAATCACCCGCAAAGGGACATGAATTCGAGGTGCACGTCGTGGTCGTCGGATCGCATGTCCATGTCTATGGGCAGTCTCGCGTGACCGTCTGTAATTCCGCGAACAGCGTGTTGCTTCACCGCGTTGCGGAGGCCGTCGCTGCTGCCGACACTCTGTTGGCTTGCTCTACGGTATCGAATTTCAGAATAGTAGAACCTGTTGAACACAGTTACGCGACACGCTACTCGTTAGATACCATGAACCTGACTGGCACAGCGAGGCGCGAGACTTACCGGCCTTACGCCGCAATAATAACAAGAGACAATTTTGTATACAGCTGAATAACCAAAACAAGCGCAGCAACAACAACAACAACAACAACAACAACAACAAACAAAAGTAATAAAAACAAAACACCACCAGTGGAACTGTATGCAGAAAAAAAATCTAATTTTTTCATTATTTGTATCTCGCTATAAGCTACACATTTTATATATATAATTGCATACATTTAAAAAGTATGTTTAATTGCATAAAAATTGAACCAAGGACAACAAAAGATAACTGGGAATTGCAAAGGGAACAATTGTGTTAAATAAGGAAAGAATAATTAAACGGGCTTGGGCGAATAATGGGAGTATGTATTGTAACAATGAGACAACGTATTCGATTCTCTTTCTCTCTGTACCATAGAGAGATAGTGGAAAAAATGATCACTTCTATATATTTTTTGTTCATTCACATGTTAAATTGGAGGATAAAGCTGAGCCCGAAAGTAGGTCTCTGCAAGCGGACTCTTCGACATATTATTCGGATGAACAGAAAGGACTGTACAGGGAGAAGGCATTTATGTATAGAGAGAATCAAGCGTGGGTCAAGGGCGGTGTGAGCGACGTTTAATTATTCCAAGCGCATTCACCGAGAGTCCGTTCATTTTCTGGTCTCTTTTCGAGTCGTGCATACAATGGGAAAGGTGTCACATGCAAGTATACATTGATAGATAGATAGATTCGTTTATTTCGCGTTCTGAAGCCTGAACCCCCTAAGAACACCGGGTATACACATTGCTCACGCTAGGAAAACGTTGTACATCGATGGCTTAATGCCACAAGACCATATGGACTGTGTCTATACCGTATGATAACGCTGTGGAGGAAACTCTCGGATGCGGTACTTTAAGGTGATGACTGTGCTTGATGGCGAAGACATAGACGGAGTACTACATACGTGAATCTTCAGTATTCTTCAACTGTCCTCTAAAAAGTTGAACATTTTTATTTTCACATCGCTTTCTCGCAATGTTCCTATATTAGCAAAGCTCTTCTATGGGAAAGCCTTTTCTGCATTTTTGGCTTGCTCATAGAGGAAGCTTCGCGAATAACGGAACAAGGATTTAATTTTCAATTGTGATGAGAATGCGATATGAAAATTTCAATTCTCAACTTTTGTCAACGTCAAAATCGTGTTTTTGGCTTTTATGAAAAACAGCTGGCCGCTCTAGGTTCAGAGTGAAAAAATACACTAAAATAGCACTTCAGTTTATAGGATCTCTACTCGACGTAAATAAATACATGAAATTATGCACTCGTCAATTTTTTTTTTTTTTTTTGGCACTCGATTTGAACCGAAGAAATCCAAATGATATCTCTTTATGCGATGCCATGGAGAAGCAAAGAAATCGTTGTTTAAAAATACGCAAAATCACTAATTTTTGCAATATTGGTTATAAAAGTGACCGAAAAAGTTTTTCTTTCACTATATTTGATCTATTTTTCAGACTGATCACGAATTTTCTCAGTGAGGTCTTCTGAGTGATCGTCTGTTGTGAGGTACGAATAATTATTATTCTTATTATTTTTTTTATTTATGAAATTTAAACGGGTGGATCGATTCTTGTCAAATATAATTGGGGACATGGGTCCATAATAATTTATTTATGCCGATCCTTACAAAATCAACAGCGCAAATTGTTTGATATTAATCTACTTCTGTAGAAAATTTTTGCCCGATAACTCACGATTTGCGTAAGCTAGAGCGCGAACACATTTTTTGCGAAAATTTGAAGATCCAATAAAATCTGAATTAATGTTTCAATTAGGACGTAAATGGTAACAAACACAAGCATCCAACTGCTTTACATGCGTGCCAAATTTCAACCCAATTGATGAAGCTGTTGCCTTCGTTCTCGGCAGTCGACGCGTTCGCGTCGGTATGGACCGAGGTAACTCTTTGGGCTCGTTTGCCAAACAAAAATTGACTTCGTTCATTTATAACAGATAAAATAATTATTTATTTAAGAAACAAGTCGATTAATTTTGTTAAAGCCACGAGAATCGTCTCGCCTCGATACTCTATTACAAATTGTCCCAAAATTGCCCTGAGTCTAAATCCCGAGACCGACTGTCTCCAATGATCGTTCGAAATAGACTAATTTGTTCAATTGTTCTTCATGGCTTGGCAACTGCCATGAGCGGTTGCCTCTCCCTTTTCCGGGCGTGAGTCGACATTATCTCATGTGGGGAATATTTCAAGCAAGAGATGCTTCACGCACGAGCTGACACTCGATAATCAATAACTCGATTCAGTTTCAGTTTGTCCTCACCTCACTTATTCATGCAAGCGTCGAATAAGACGTATCGATCGCGTTTCTTTTTTTTTTTTTTTTACTTTATCTAAACAGCACTCTCAAATTTCGATAAATGCAAATATTACCCTACAGTTATATGATAAAACCTGAATAAACTAAATAATTTTATCTTGCAACATTTTTTTTTTTTTCTTTTTTTTCATCTCTCTGTCCAATATTTTTCCAAAGTCCAAAATCCTTTTTGTTTTTTGTTGTTGCATGGTCCGCTGGTACATGGACGACGGGGCTAATAATAATTTTACCCACACATTTTACGTGCAATCACGTTCGAGCTTTTATGGGCCCGGTGCCCTTCCCGTGTAAGGCTTCAAGACATGTAAAGCGAAATTACTAAGGTCCTAAGTGCGTTGGCTAAAACAAAGTTTTAACTACGATAACGGCGGCAACAGCTGACATAGAGGAGAGGCTCGGGGTGCCACAGGGCCACGAAGAATTAAAATGTTTCTTCAGACAACATTTATTTCATACGGCACCCCAGCAGACGCGCGGCCGGCAAACACTGTTACCTCATGTATTTTATTTCACTCGGTGGGAAAATGGCGGTTTTTTCTCGCCTCCTCTCGAGCTACAAACGTCACTCGGCTTCGCCTCGTGCCGTTGTAGCTCTCTATCCGGCTCGTGCAGCCAACTTCGTGCACTTGTCACAAAAAGTAGTATGCGATACTTGTACGAAAAATACATAAAAGATGATTTAGTATTTTAATGGCTGAGTCGTCACTAACATATGATAATTCATAGTAATTTTTTATTCGTTTGTATTTATAATCTTAGGAAATATCAGAAGAACGAACAAATTTCTAAAGCGTTGTTTGGTCAATGCAAAAATCGTTCTAATGTTCATAAGAAACTTTCACAAGAGATTTCAGATTCTGTTTATCGTTTGGAGTTTAATGTAATGTAATGTTTACTATAACATGAACCCAGTGCTCTTGAAATACATAGAGATATCGATAAGGGTCGGGTACAAGCAGGTAAGTACTTATAAAGAGTTAAATTTTTTGCGTTGATCCAAGTATAGTTTTCTCCGGAATATAGAGCCCCTAGAAAAGAGTACCACGACTTGGGACCTAGTTATATAAATTATATTATTCCATAAATAAATTATTCCGTTTATTAAACGTTAAGTGTTCAATTTGTTAAAAGACAAGATCGAAATAGCAAATATTGATCAATCCTTGTGCCCCGAATAGTTACAACTAGTAAATGGCAATTTTTCTAACAGTTACAAATAGTCAATGGTAATGTCTCGAGCGGTTACCATTTACCAATGGTTACGCTCCAATTGGTTGCAATACGCCAATGTTTACACTCCGAATAATTGCCATTCGCCAATGGTCAGAGGACGAATAGTAATCATTAAAAGTGTTAATGGTTCACCATACATACCATTCAGAGCGAATTGTTACCGCTAATGCACCATTCGTAAAACCATTCCGATTCGATAGTAACCATTTGACGACCAATGTTTAATTTTCATGAGGGAAACTGAAAAGGGTTTCGATGTAGATACTTAAGCTTCGTTTCCTTTTTTTTATCATTTTTTTTTTACGTACGCAACTTTAATTTAACTAACTCATATTAGTGACGTTTCTCCGTATTAATGGAGAAACGTCACTAGTTAGCCACTACGCTAATGCTTCAAGCTGTCCATAAAAATCTACTATACTGCGGCACATAAAATACTGCAGGGGGCGAACCGCCTGTTTGTTTTTTTTTTTTTTTTTTTTTTACGGAACGTATACGCTCACTGCCTTTCGGAACGTTACTTAATCGATTTCCATTTGCCTTATAACGCATACTATATAGACCGAGGGGAGAAGCTCACTCCCGGCTGTAATCTAATGGCATCTCTCTTATCTTTTTGAAGAAAATGTTCCCATTTTCTCGGCTCCTTTATGCACTCTTGTCCTAATACCATAACTTTTTTTTGTAACTCGACAAAAAAGATTGCAGCGAACCGTATTTTTAGCTATAAAAAGAATGTTAAATTAACAAGAACAAATATTGTGTACGTTTGCGAACAAGTAATATTTGTTAAATAGCCGTACACGCTTTGAATAAATAGTAGAGGCTAAGGGCATAAGGGCAAATCGGCTATATGTATAAGAATAGCGTTCTCGCCCTTTTGGCATTAGGCCGTCGATATTATCGTAGTTGTTATTGTTGACTAAAAAAAATAACACTGGCAATACTCACTTCTATGCCCTTTGTCCAAAATCTGGGAATCCCTCAGCAGCACGACCCTCCTTTTTGTACTCACTCTTGAATCTACAAAAAGAAATTTCGATGGGAGACCCTTGTTAATAGATTATTATGAAAACCGGCGGCGTTATTATAGCATATATTTCCACTGTCATAGGTATCTTCTTTTCTCATATTTACATCGTATAGTATAGGGAAGAGCGAAGCAAAACCCCTGCCCTACTTAACTATAACTACAGGTCACTTTTAATTGAGAGGACAAAAAAGTTTCCATGCAAAGAGTAATACTTCATCCCGGTCTCGCGCGTCTTGCGCGATCATGAGTCGGTAAGAACGACCGCGGCCGTATCCGTTGTACGGCCAGGACTCGCCCTGTTTCGTTACAGCATATAAGTAAAAAATATCTATTGGATTTTATATATATCCAACTTACTCAACTCACTGTCGACATCGTGAATAACAATCTTGATGCCTTCGCCGTCGGCGAGACTTCCCTGTCGAGCTAGTTCCCGATCGTCTTGAACAGTGACTCTCGCTACGACAGTCGATTGTGTAGCCTTGACCGATCCCGGCGACGACACCAATCCTCTTATAGCATTGATATCAGGCCTGTGAAGCGAGAAACGTATACAAAGTCGGAATTAAATATCCAACTATACACCGAGAGAAATACATATTTAGCAATCCTCATATAGGGGAGACCGGGGCGAAATGGGCCCCCCAAGCAAATAGTGCGGCTGCAACGCATAATTTATTGTTTCTCATCCAACAATCTTGGCCGGCTACTTGTTTCGTCCAACTGCATTGGGGGCGGGGGGGCTACGTTAAAAAAAAGACCTTTGGCGTTTGCGAATACTCCGGCGGGACGCATGGTAAATATATACTCCATATACATGGAGAATGAAGCGATTGAACGATTTAAAATTAATCTGGCGAAAAGTGGGGCAATGGAAGAAAACAGGAGCTGCGATAAAAAATAAGGAAAAAAATGCATGTCCCGAGAAACAAAAATGGAACGCGAGCGAAAGAGGAACTTTGTGTATATTGCATCACGGAGATTCGAAAAGGCAAACTGGGCAGAGCATATCAGACGGTAAAACAAGATAAAAGTTCAAAATAAGAAATCGTATTTAGACGGTAGAAAATGTTGTAAAGCTTACAGTTGCGATCCTCGGCGTCTCTGCGGCTGTGTGGGAGGCACGACATCCGGTATGGACGTTGTGTCCAAGTTGATGATTTTCTCATCGTCCCCTCCTCCCATCTCATACGGCATTATGGGCTTAACGACACGAAAAGATGATCGTCTGCCCATCGGTCTTACTTCTTCTGGATCTCTCGCTCCTGTGAAAACAACTCGTTAAAATTACAAGTGTGCGATATTTCGTTAACGCACACTTTTCGTATTCCTATAATAATCCGGTATTCATAAGGGCGGTATACAATTTCGCCGATCACGGATACACGCAACGATATGCCTTTAATGGACGGTTTGTGTGCAAACTATCGTTTTATTTACTCCTCGCTACGGGCGTTTCCTGTATTAACCGTGGTGGTTGCTGGCGTGGGAGTTATAGCTGGAGAGTTGCGAGTTCGATACTCTACGTCCAAGTTATACTCGATTATGAACGTGGCAGGCGCGAGAGCAAACCCACTTACCCTCTTCGGTTTTTCAACGGCTCTAAGGAGACCGAGGAAGAGAGCCTCAGGCGAGGAGGCGGATGAGCTTTTTGCGTTTTGAGAACGTTTGGCTCTCAAAACCGAGCGGACTTTACGGTACAGCTATGGAATCGTTTACCACCGACTTTTAACGCCGGTTCGAGTGTCAGGCCAATTTTTATACCGTATATATTAACAAAGTGGACGCACAGCTTTATTCGACAACATTTTTTACACATGGCTCTAAGGATATACTTTGATACGAGTCTGCGGGAACGGCCGGTGAATTGGAATTTGAACCAAGCCAAATTCCACCCCATTTGTATGTAGCAAGTCAAATTTGTTGTCAAAATTGTTATCTTTTATGTATAACAAGGATATAGTTGAGAATATTTTACGAACTTTTACTAACTCATAGCTTTGGACTTGAATCCCTTGACGGCATTTTTTGAGCAACATCGGAAAGAATTATAAAATATGTAGGTACCTTGAGTGGATATTGATCCTCTTTTGTTGTACATTAAATCCGGATCTCGATTGCATGGAATTTGCTGCTGAACGGCTGCTATCGCCATGGAATTAAGACCGCCACCTCCGCCGCCGCTACTTCCGGTCGTCGAATAAACATCGTAAGCCGATGACCTGCGGGTCATCTGATACGCGACCCCGAGTCCTTGCTCGCCCCCGTGCGACTGCTGTCCGCCTCCGCTGTTTCCGCCCATAGAGGCGGTCTTGATTTCGTCATCGTACGAGTGCTGTCTTGTGACTCTAGACTTGCGACGCACCGTGCCACCCCCGCGACGCGAGCGTCCCCGACGTTCTTCCTCGTCGTCGAGATCTAGCTGGGCATCCTGATCTGATATTCGATTAAAAACAAATTTTATGAATTACACATATTTACCCGAAACGCAACAGCTGGAAATTGTTAAGAACAAATAATCCGGTAATACTTGTCGTAAATCTCATCGCGTAATCAACATCGACGTAGGTCTTATCAAACCAATGGAACGTACAAGAGTCGTTAAGCCGAAAATTAGTCACAATGAGTCACTCGTAAGGACAACATTTTCAAACGCTTCGAATTTCCATAAATTTATAACATACCGTATAAATTTAAAACACAAGCTGTCAACGTGTAGTAGCTCCGAGAGTTTACAGTTCCGTTGGAGCGGCCAACCCGCGCAGTACGACCAGAATACAATATGAATCGCATAGCTCTGTACGTATACGGTTTATTTCCCTCGGAATAGATTACCTGCACACTCTCCGTCTCGCACCCTTCACCTTTGCCGAATGGATTGACAAACGTAGGGGAGAGCGGAGCAGAACGGCATACTGGGGCATAATGGGATGGACCTAAAATGGGATAGCAAAAAATGGCGCATCCAACAGCGCCTTTTCAATGTTGTGGTAGTGGCCTCCGATCTTAAATGGAAAAAGACGTTCACCAGCAATGTCAATTGAAAAGTGGCCTATTTACTCCGTTTCCTTTTGCCCTTTTTGCCATCGCGCCAAGGCACACGTTCTTCCCTTGTCCCATTTTGTCCCAATGCCAGTGTGTCGCGACTTTTCATTTTTACCTATCCCATTATGCCCCGGTCCCATCGTGCCCCTGTATGCCATTCTCCCCTCTCTCCCCTATTTTGTAACAGGTGCTAACGTACGGATGATATGTATCAAAAGATATGTCCTACCGTATGGACATATCTTTCTTCATATCGAAATAACTCTTAACGTTATTTTTATGTGACAGCATTTTTAGCGAGACCTGTATATTAAAAGTAAGATTACAGGTCCTCCACGGCGGGAGATTTTTTAGTGTCTGTGTGAATTATATCACACTGTATAACCACACTGTAAAAAAATTTTGTTTGAAAATTAATGAAGAGTATTGGAAGCTTTTTTACATAAACCGTTTCTGAAATTTCAAACACATGTGCGGTTGCAATTTTACAGTAAAATTTGTATTTTTCATTAACATTTTCGTAAATTTCAACCAAAAGATTTGTAATTTTTATATCTGGTATTTTTATTTTACAAGCAAAGTACATTAATGTTCAATTAATATGAGTAATGTTAGCAAATTTCACGTTCCAATACATAAAATTTTGCAATTTATTTTTACAGTGCAGCAAACAAATAAAAAAAATCCAACCCGATTTTAAAGCTAGTGTACGACAAATTTTTCTTTTTTTTTCAAATCTTTTCCTCACCTTTCGAAGAATTTTTTCCACTTCTCTGAGGACTCGATGTTCTTCCTCGCTCGGTCCTATCGCTTCTGTCACCTCTTTCGCTTCTTTCGCTTCTTTCGCTTCTTTCGCTTCTTTCGCTTCTTTCGCTTCTTTCGCTTCTTTCGCTTCTTTCGCTTCTTTCGCTTCTTTCGCTTCTTTCGCTTCTTTCGCTTCTTTCGCTTCTTTCGCTTCTTTCGCTTCTTTCGCCTCTTTCACCTCTTTCGCCTCTTTCGCTTCTTTCGCTTCTTTCGCTTTTTTCCGTTCGGTCGGACTGATGACGATCTGGCGATCCACCCCTCGATTTACTTCTAAATTCCCAACCGAGCTCCTCGGTACCACGTCGCTCTCCTGCAACCTTTCGAAACTACAACATTACGAGGCGATTAGGGTTCGAAACTGGGGACGCCACCACATTTAAGGGCTCAGGCAACACGATCATAGCAGTCAACTGGCAGCAACCACAGCAACGCTTGTGCGAATGTTGTGTGTTATATTACATTTATATTCATTGACCAATGTGTAAAGGTACATTGGCATTCAAAGCTATCAAAATTTTTCATATATTGCTAGTCGAAGTTATCGGAATATTTGTGTATCGGACGGATATCCTTTGTGAAAAAAAAAAATCAAAACGAAAAACTGTTATAAAAAACTAATGGACCTCATCAAGTCATCAGTTATCATTCGTGAACGTTCATTAGAACTTTTACTGTACCATTAAATATGGTTTCTTCCTTTTTTACACAAAAGAATTCTTTTTTTTTTAAGGTAAAGTGGATTGATAAATGTGCAAGGCTATTCGTCTAACGCTGCACATCCACGTGGTACGTCCAAAAAAGCTAGGAATTTTCATGATATCAAAGCCGAGCGTCGACATATTATTTAATTTTTTTTTTTTTTTTCTTTATCCAACCGTTGATGCGTATGCGCTCATTATGGATGAAGCGCACACGCACACGCACACGAAATTTCCGCTCGGTACATCGAGTGCAAAACATGAAGCACTGTATAGGCAAACCAATAACTCCCACAAGGGTAGTAACGATAGCGTCGCTAGCAATCACAGTTATTGGCACATTTATCTAAATATAGATATAGCATGAATGGGCCCACGCATATGTATTCGCGCACTTTATATTCGCTGTGCTGATGACGCAACGAACGTTTAAATTCTATTGATGAAATTCCTGCTGTATGCGTACATGTATCCATTGCAAGGCTACTTCAAATATCCGCTCGGCTTCCGCTGCGAATGATAGTTTGCGATGTCGCTGCTATTCAATATATTGTCGACGGTATTGTATTTCTCTGTTTTCCCCATTTAACGTCGCGAATACGTACGCCCGTCCATTGCGTAGCAGTCGATATATGTATTAAAAAAAAAAATCCTTGAAGTACAAATCTGCTAAAGAGACATTTTTCCCAAACAACGCTAATATTTAATTTAATTTAAGTAAGTGCGCGATAACCTTCCGCGGCAATGCCACTTTTCCAGATACATAATATACACATGAAGTGTTAAAAAGTACGATATCTAAATCATGAGCTCTTTCGACATGGATTTTGTAAAGTCTCGGCGCTACGACATTATTTATTACCATTTACGAGAGAAAATTACTTAATAACTCGTCTAATTAATATTACTGTACAAATTTGAAGTTAAATTAATTGTTAGGTATATTAAACACGTATGAAAAGGTTGATTCAATATACCAACTAGTAGTATATACTACCAATATACCATTAACTTTGACTCATACTTGTATAATTAAATGGTAATCTGTCGGTTAATACACATCAATTTCATATACTAGATATACATTTTCATTCGCACATTTTTTTACGGTTTAGTGTATACGTGCGATACGCAACGATGTGTGCTTTGTTAAATCCATACTCATTATTCATGATCCCGTTATGTTACATGTAAAGGATGAAGGTTCGCACTTTTTTTTCATGCCTTCTAATTCAGCCTCCAAGTCATGCGTCACAGTCAACTCCCATATTTGTCGCAATGTTTGATGATTCTTAACTATTTCGTGAGCAGGTTTTTTTTTACCGCATTGTTCTGCATGTGAACAACTTTGTAATTTTATATGCTGGACTTGTATCGTTTTTTTAAAGTTCATTAAGGACTATAACGTCGGAATGTTAAAGTTGAATCGTTATTTTATGTTTAAATTCAAAAATGAAGAAGGTTGTATATTACAGTTATTGCAAGAGAATTCTCTCATAATCGTATAAATATTTGAAAAGTGTCGGTTCTTCAGTACTCTAATCTTTTACCATGACCCGATTCATCGACAATGTGTCGATATCCGTCGGTAGCAGTTTTAACGCGCCATGTAATCCTGACTATCTGAATTCGGAGTCGATTCTCCGTGCATGCGATTGCATTAATAGACCTCAAATTAATAGATACATGCGGGCAGCCGGTGGGTAATTGTTATTATTTCAGAGTATCTTTAAAATGAAAGATGACTCATCAAATAAACGTTGCATACAAATAAAAAAAAAGATAGAACAAAAATACCTTTTTAAACCGTTTTTTTCTGGTTTTCAGATATATTGTCAGCGATTAAAGCTTGAAAGAGCTACAAACAAGGTACAAAATATTCTACATATAACAGATAAATACATATATAAACGTCTAATTTCTCAACTGTCGACGCGCGACTCACCTTCTCGAGATCCTTGAGTGTCGCCGGCGATACATCCGAGTGTCTTCGTACGGCATCAGAACTTCTCGGAGGTGCCAATCCTCGACCGAGACCGATAACGTGAATCTCGTTCTGCGAGCTCAATTTAACGTCGCTGTGCCTCCTCTGAATGTCTCGAGTCGGTATGTCAAGATGTGACTCCGTCGAATCCTCGTTGACGAGGATTTTGGACATTTTTCTCTTGCACACGCTGCAACACCATGTCGACTGGAAAACAAAAAGGCCAAATATATATTAGATACCAGCAGGAACGCCGATAATTCCGACGGTAAAATCCTATTAACAAATGCAATTTCTACTCAGAGATGAATTAGTCAAATGTCAAAATTTCGCAGCTGAGATATAAAGGTTCTCTTTAAAAAGGGGAGCGGCCATTTGCCCGCTCTCCTCTACTGTGCCCCCGGCAAGGCTTCAAGAGTTGAACCTTGTTTTTTCAAAAAAAAAAATTTTTTTTTTCAATTCACTAGCAAGTTGTGGGACCGTCCGTTTTTAGGGAATAACCGTAAAACGGACCGAAAACGGACCCGTACGTTGGGGAATGAAACGGACCGCATAAAATGGATAAACGGAACGTTTTTTTTTTATTTGATTTTTTGTTTAGCGCTCTCTTCTGTTGCAAAAACCGCAAACGGATCAAACTAATTTTAAAGAAAGTTGAACTTTTTTTACGACATTCGATACGGTGTGTTTTTACCGAGTTTTTTTTTCAGACCCATAAAAGGCGTCAATCCAAATTGCGACATTATGCTTCCTCGCTGGTTCCATGTATTAAGGATGTACCGAAAAACAAAAGAACTGACAAGTTTTTTTTACGAAATTTAATATTTCTCGGTGACAAAAAATACCGTTCGGCTCGTTCGGTCCGGTTTCGTTTCTCGCAACAGGACACTGTAACTGTTTGGCTATCGGTGAGCACCCGGAGCCGAGCGAGACCCAATATTATTGGCAAAAAGTGAGATAGCGCGAGGTGTAAGTGGCGCCATCTGTCAGGATCGAGCGGCGGCTCGATCGATATCGAACCGAGCGCAAGCGCAGACGAGAGATCGGAAGCACCGCAGCGCTGCCGAGCGGGCTTGCGGCGAAAGCACGCTCAAGGTCGAAGAAAGGCGAAAGCGAGGGAAAATCGGCCTCGTGGATTGGACGGAAATGACGACACTACCGTTGCACACGGCACCAACCGAGCACGCCATTAGCCCAGCGGATAAACCCGGAAGATCGTCACGACAGTACCGACCCGGGATTTGAGGGCGAGGGGAGCTCCCCTCGAGTAACCAATAAGAAAATTAATAATCGGCCGATCGCACGCAGACGCGAGTCCGCCAGAAATCTGCCGAGCGGACGAAGAGGGGGACCAAAATCGGCGTATAAAAGACGGCGATTTCGACAATCCATTATCAGTTCAACGATCTACCTTACCAGCGGACAACTCTCCAGGACTACCAGTGAAAAGTGAAATAAAAGTGAAATTGTGCAAAAAGGATTTATAAAATCTGTGCCGATGTGAACTTGTAAAAATTGTGCCGTTTCGGACTTTCAAAATTCTTGCCGTTTCGAACTTATAAAAATTGTGGAAATTGGACTGATAACATTTCGGACCACGTGGACTTATAATAAATGTGCCAAGTCGGACTTAGACATTTGTGCCGAATTGGAACTTAGAACGTTACGGGTGAGCAAGACTGACTAAGACTCTCAAGTGACGCGTCGGTAAAGTGACCAGAGTGACCGTCTGAAAGCCTTAAATGTCACGGAATACTATTATAACTCCCAAGACATAAAAAGTCATACACAGGGTAAGGTTCACCTCCCCTGAAGACGACTATAACAACAATTTAAGGTAAAAACGTCACAATTCAATTTAAACACCAATTGCAAATCGCGAGGTGAGCGAGCTGTCACCGTCGATCGCCGTGCCGTGACGACACAACGAGACAGCCGAGCGCGACGACCAGCTGGATTCAGCGACGATCGAGGAGCTGCCCGCGCATGCGTAGTGCAGCCCACACGCGAATAAATTCTGTCGCTTAATATTCCGACTTCAAGCAATTAAATTATTCAAGATAAAGAGAAATAAGATCCGAGCATCAGAATAATCAATTTACACAAATTTTGTTATCGCCTGAAATAAATAGCTTGAACGATAATAAAAAAAACGAATTAATTCAAGGAAGAGAAAAACTTGTAATCATATGAGAGCTTGTCAATTTGTAAATAAAAATTATTATTGTTTTACTTAAAAAACGTCTCTGACACACCAACCCATAATTCCTAGACGCTCGAGTCCACAAATCCTTCCGTTTGAGTGCCCGTTCCTCTTAAGGAGGTGCGCAAATAAGGAGAAATTATTGTACAAGGCATTTGCTCCTGTTACAACACGGACCGAATGAAATTTTTGTTGGAAACGATTCGGTCCTCTTACGGCTTTCGCGACCGAAAATCGAGGGAGCGCTAATAAAAAAAACGTTACGGTCCATTTCTTTCCCGAACGTACGTGTCCGCCGAGTACTGTTTCGTATGCCGTCGCTTCGAGCCCCACTTTAGAGGGGTTGAATGGTATCGGCTGAGGAGCCGATAAAGGCCCTCGAGATGCCGCGATATTTCCTTTCAGTTATTGCGTTTCAGGGAGATCAGTTTCGGGAGAGAAAATATTCGTAAAAAAAGTACAAAAATAATTAACGATAAAAAAATGGTTAATAAAAATGTAACTTCAAAAAAGTATGAAATAATGAATGCTTGTAATACTAACTAATATTGTCAATAAACAATAATAGCAGTAACTAACAATAAAGAATGATAACATAATTAATTCATCGTAATTATATCAAATCATTGATAATCTTCGCTACAGTCGGGAGACGTCTTCCCTCACAACGCGCTACTCGGAGACCTCTCCCGACTGTAGCGAAGATTATCAATGAATTGATATAATTATGATTAATTAATTACGTTATCATTATTTATTGTTAGTTACTGCTATTATTGTTTATTGACAATATTAGTTAGTATTACAAGCATTCATTATTTCATCCTTTTTTACAGTTACATTTTTATTAACCATTTTTTTGTACTTTTTTTACGAATATTTTTTAATAATAACGACTAATTCGCAGTCGGGAGTTTTTGAAAATTTTAAATTTTTTTTATTTTAGGCTTTTTGAATTGTACCGTCTGTACAATTCTACCCTGATACAATTTTCTAAGTTCCATTCCTCTCGGATATAATTTTCTGAATCTTGTATGTCTAGAATACTATTACCTATGTGTCTTTCTTTGTTGATGAAAGTTTTTACGTGTCGTTCCTACCCGATACACTTCTTTATGTGTTCGTCCTCTTTGATATAATTTTCTGAATGTTCTATCTCTACAATACGATTTTTATTGTAGAGATAGAACATTATTGTAGAGAATGACATATAAAATCAAGTTAACGCAGAAGAACAATACATAGAAAATCGTATCGAAGAGGAACAACAAATAGAAAATTGTAACGAAGAGTAACGACACATACAAAATCTTATCGGAGAAACACAACATTAGAAAATTTTATCTGAGATATAATATTTATGAAATTATATTGCCGACATATATCACTTCGCAAATATCACATTACACTGTGGTGATTGAGTTAGAACTATAGAATCGTATAATTCAATTCGTTTATTAAACTCTTTTTGCAATTGGGAGTTTCTAAATTTTTGTAACATTTTTTTTTCATCCTTTTTAAAGTATAATAAATAGTATAACGAACACGTGAAAACACTAAGATTATAAATAAATAAATAAAACTAATAACAATTTTTAAAAGCACGCATAAACAACTTTTATATATATATATATATATATATATATATATATATATATATATATATATATATAACAAATTAGCATAGACGGAGCTCGACACGTATTCGAGGTTACACGTTGAGTGAATTCTATGCACCGTAGAATAGCACACAGCTACAGCATTTTTACAGCAGACGGAAAATAATCGCAAAGGCAATAGTAGATAATGGCGGGCGCGTGTCGATATATCTGAGTAGGGTTTTGACCCGTTTTTTTTTAAGTTAATTATCTCTGCCATTTCACATTTATTTTCCCATTCCTTTGCTACGAACACACTTCCACATACACAGAACTAGTGTGCCAAATTCTGTCAAGAGACATAGCGCCGCTCCGACAAACACTGGAGACAACGAAAACAGCAAAATCGGGGGGCCTCGGTGAAACGCATAACTCCCGTTCTTTTGCCCTAGCGGGCAGTCGGGAGTTAAAAACGTAACATAGCTCGAAACCAAACAGCATATGCAAACGATTAAAACGGGATAGTTCGACGCTGTATAGACGCGCTAAGGAAAATGTATTTAAGAGAGGCCGAAGGATGACACGAAGGTGGAAAAGCAGAGAGCACGATCGGTTTTACTGTCAGGCTTGAGCCTTCAACTACATACGCATTGGATCATAGAACGATGCGGGGCGAAGGTGCTTCGTGGATAAATGGAGGAGGTAAAAACGAGATATCGGCAGTCGGTTCGATAAATCGTATTAAAGTATGTGATTTATTTTATCCTCCCCTCGACGCGTGACAATTATTCCAATTGCTCTAATAATTCTAATGAGTCGCACGTTTATGGTAATGGATCTGGAATATTTATGGGAATTAAACAAATGCCTCAACTGTCGAAAAGATTCGTACGTTCTTAATTTCATTCGTTCTTTGTTCAACTTACACACGAAAATTACACAAAAACTACGAATTATCGTGACATTTTTATAAGACGCAAACTTTAAGCCATCGCGGAATCATCCGCTATCTTACGGGTGCGATGAATAATAATAATAATAATAATAATAATAATAATAATAATAATAATAATAATAATAATAATAATAATAATAATAATAATAATAATAATAATAATAATAATAATAATAATAATAATAATAATAATAATAATAATAATAATAATAATAATAATAATAATAATAATAATATACAAAACAGTGTACTAAGCTGGGGTCCTTGACAGTAGAAGGCCTAAGCCTTCGGCCTCTTTGTATTCTCACAATTGTATAAAGCGACACCAAACAAAATAGAAGAAGAGCGTTTTTCATGTTTGTTATCAGTTTTTCCCGTCAGTGTCAGGATCAAGTCAGTCTTTGCAGTTGAATTTTTGTGAGTCGAACAAAAAATAATCGTGCAGACAACATACTTTGTCAAAAACTAAATACTAAAATAATTATTATGAGCCAGTTTATACGATGCAACATCGACATTATATGGTAATATGATTATTCTGTGAAAACTCACTGGGTCATCGGAATCCGGCTTCGTTGAGTAAGCGCAATCCTCACAAACTTTGTATTGGCACTCGTAGCATGTCCTCGAGAAGTCCTCAGGCTTGAACGATTTTAGGCAAATTCTGCATGCTCCTTCTCGACTCGCCGGTTTTCCAGGTTCCAGTTTCCTATTCGCAGATACAACAAACAAAACAAGCGTAAATCATTCTCATACAATATTTACCAAAAAATCGATACAATAAAATCCCTATCCATTCGAGATCTCGAACAGACGATTTAAGAAGAAATGACGAATGACGAATGAGTGCACCGCAGTCAAATTGATTCTCGGTTAATAGCTTCCGGCCAATTCCGAAAACTGAAGTGTAACATAAAAAAACATTCGAGAAACTAGGAAGCAAGGAGGAGAATGATGAAAGTGGAGGTAAAAGCGGCAAACCGAGAGGAGCAGAAACAGGGCGGATACTGAAACGAACTTCCGGTAGAACAGTTAACACCCGCGCTCGTTATTTAAAATAGTTAAGTGCTTTTTCTTAAATAGCACGCGTGCGTACGTACGTGCATGTGTATAAATGTTGAAAAAGTAGAACCAGAAGGCTTTACAGAGCAACCTCGTAAGATAAGGGAAAAAAAGAAGATCCAGAGCGAACCTCCGATACGAATCAATCTGCACTCTTTGATGGACAGGAGTTCATTTGTGAATGTCTTTTCTGCGTGACATGGAACCGAGTCAATAACGGGGCGGGATGCCGTCTCACAGATATATATATATATATATATATATATATATATATATATATATATATATATATATATATATATATCATAGATACACATCGGATACATGACTATATGAATGAAGCGAGGGCGTCGTACATTTCAGGCAGATCTATATGACTATACATCAATGATATACAGTGCCACCTTTATTGGCAAAAATCCAGTAAACCGTTTAGTTCTCGCAATTCGAGATAAGGATATAAAATTCAGTTGTTACTCAGTTTATTTATTTTAAAAAAGAAAAGCTTTTTAATGCATTGTACCATTAGCGGTAAGCACTTTGATTGATACAAAAATGCATTGGAAATTAAATACATTGTGGTTTGGTGATATTAAAGATGGAATAAACTCACGGTTTCGGTGGCTCGATAACCAGTACTTCCTCCTTGGGCTGAATGTCCTCGACCGGCGTTATTTTCGCCGGTGATAATTTCGCAACTGCAATGAGTAACAAGAAAGCATCAAAAATAAAAATTGAATAAGCGTAAAGTAATGTTTTCGCCGCGCACCTTTTGTACATTATGAAACGAATAAGTGATGATAACAGAGCTCAGCAAATTAATTCGTCCTCTCATTCTAGGGCAGGAGGAAAAAAAAATTAAGAAGGGAAAAAATAAGACATCGAAAAAGTGTAGTGAAATGAGGGTACCTATATTTAACGCGAATACCCTCCTACCTCCCACTATAGTCGAGGCAAACTAGAATAACTTGCCGCCTAAGTTCCGGGCGATAAGGGGGGAAATTCGATTAGGATCCTCGGCAGTGAGTTTCGTCGCTGTCGGGACAGGCAGACAGTAAGATAGAGAGAGAGAGAGAGAGAGAGAGAGAGAGAGAGAGAGAGAGAGAGAGAGAGAGAGAGAGAGATTGATTGATTGATTGATTGATTGATTGATTGATTGATTGATGTTTTATTAATGCCCTAGTGGAACTTTGGGGCAAGATGTACAGAGCTGTGAGATGCAGTAACTTAACACTACTAACAATAATACTCGTAATAATATACTCTATATAAAGCAATTAAAAATAAAAGTAATAAGCAAATGAGGATAACAACAAACTTAAAATAAAAATAAAAATATAAGGAAGAGAAAGAATAAGGATGGAAATAGACGTAAGTGTTGGATAACCAAAAATAATCTGATAATAGTAATATAATATAAAATAGAAATAAAAACAAAAATAAGAGAATTAAAGCTCATACGCATTACGCCGCTCTTGGGCAAGTAGATGGTCGTAGAGACGTTGTTTAAGAACAGCAGACGACGGTGCGGACGTTACAGTCGCTGGTAGAGAGTGCCAAAAATAAATAGCTGATAGCAGGAAAGAATTTCGATACGTCGAGATGCGGTGCGAGGGAATGCTAAACGTTAGAGACGGTAGGCGAGTAGAAGCACGTAGGTTCGGGTCTTTGCGCACAAAGAGTTCATCAAGGTAACTGACCATGTCACCCTGGACAACACGATGGACGAAAGCGCCCATGAAGTATAGCCTGCGATTCTTTACCGAAAGCCATCCAAGTTGATGCCGAAACGGCGTAATGTGTCTGTCTCGTCTAAGATCAAATATGAAGCGCACCGCACAGTTTACGAGACGTTGAACTTTCGTGTTTAGCTCGCCAGACAAATGAGAGAGATAGCGCGAACAAATTTATCCACTGGACTAATTAAACTTATTGAAAAATTGCCGTGTCCCGAGAGCTGAACACCATTTCTCTGGCGGTGGTTTAGTATTTTTCTCCCATACCTTCCACGCAGAAATATATATTGTTTACATCTTCATCGAACTCGAGAAAAATTGCAAGTTGGAAAATTACTCGTCGACGAAAGATGAGTCATCTAGAACGCATGTTACAAAAAATAAACTTTTCCATCGAGCCGTGCAAGTAGACAGTATAGGTACAATACAGCGTCAAACGCGAGCCCGCTGACGAAACGGAGGAAAGTTAGGAAAAAATTATATTTCCACTAGCTGCCGCCGAGAATAAATCAATCTTGTTCAATGGAGAGCGATTGACGTTAATGGAGAATAAAATTCTCGCCATGTTCAATATATTTTTATGTCCTGCCGCACTAGAATAGTTTGTAGTGTATGGGCTCTTGGAGGTTCCCCGCGCGATCGTGTGTGTGCGATATGGGGCCAGCATATTCCTGAGTCGTTCGTCGGGCAGCAGTTTGTCGACTCTTGTACGGTACCCATCACCTTTATAATCACAGCCGATTTCACGGCATAGCCACGCTCACACACGACCGCCCTATCAAGCGGGAAAATAATTTTCTCCCGTATGATATGTTTTAATTAATTTTCTTTATTTCTTATTTTAGAGTAATTTTTTATTTTTTAACCTACGCGAGTACGTCCTTTTGTATTTTGTACACATGGAAGAGAAGATTTCCTAGCAAAGGTCACCGATACCCGGAACGATGACAATTATCATTAATTATCGTTGCAGGTGAGGAGACACATCCAAGTCGAGACACATCCAAGCGTCACGTGCCGCCGCTACCGCAGATACCGCCTCATTTCGGGCCCGGTATAATACAGTAGAGAGCATGCGGGAAGGGGAAGCACGAAACCCATGGTTAGCACGAAACCCATGCATTTGAAGATTGGCGAGAGCCAATCCGGACGCGGAAACCGTCGCAGTGATAAAGCCTCGCTTTAGTCATTCACATTTCTTGTTCTGTAAGGAGAAACGGGTACAATCTCATTGTATGGGACTTTCGCAGTATAAGGACGACTAAACAGCCGTATAGTTCAGACTATAGACTCGTCTCAACTACCAAGAACGTAATTTTAGGACCCATCGCGGAATCTTTTTTAGTTATTCTGCACAATAAAAATGTTTGTACGTTCAACAACACATTTCACGTCCACAAAGGTCGACAATTGTTTTTCTTGTCTTTAAACAATAAAAAGCCCACACGCCTCAACGATGCGAATACGAGAAGATAGATTGGATAGGTTCGAAAATAACAAAATTTTATTGTCGACAACAGATAAGTTCGCATTATGCAGCATTTGAAATAGATTCACCATTTCATTACCGACTGAGTCCGGGTGGGCTGGGGATTTTCACATCGTCTTGAATTCCGCAACTGCTCGATCCCCATTTGTTAATAAAACAAATGGGAGGGGGGGAATCGCTGACCTTAAAGGATAGTACAACGAAGCGTTACAGAGATTGAGATAAATTCCTTGAGCCCTTGTGCGATCGTACTAAGAATACGCGGAGATTGTACAGCAATGGTGCACGAAGCTATGCGAATTGGAGATTGGCGTGGCGACGCTGGCGTTAGCAGCGTCATGTAGCTACCGCTATGTAGTCATGTAGCTACTGCATGTAGGTACCGCTATCATAGTCGGCTCCCTCGAATTCGTCCCTCGGACGAATTCGAATATATGTTTCGCAATTCGTTTTTTTTTTTTTTTAAGAAATTTTACCCCGGAGCAAAATGGAGGACAGGAGACACAAAGGACGAGGGACCGGTCGTGTAATACGTGTAATACGTACTTTTATTTGCAGGAGACTCATTCTGCATCGTCGATTAAGCGAGAAGGGCATACAATGACAATTCGAGGACAAGAGAGGGTCGCTGATTGAGAGTTGAACGCTCGTACGGTTAAAAACATTTTTACGTCAAAGTTCAACTTTGCGAAACTTTATACCGGCTAGAGTAGCCAGTTAGAATTGAAGAGAAATTCATTTCGCGTATACCATACTCGAAGAGTTCATTTCGTGGAATCGATTTTTACCTTTAAAAAAATAGGTCCCTACTTTGACCTGCTTTATAGAAATAATATCCGAAAATACCGTTCTCATAGTCGATCATCAGTTGCTATACTGTGTGACATAATATAAATATCTCACTCAATTTAGAACCTAACACGTAAATACTTCCTCGCAATCCAATAAGAGAACAAATAAAGTTGAAAATTGAAATATTCATATTGCTTCCTCATGAAAGTTGCAAATTGAAATTTTCATATGGCTTCCTCATAAAAGTTGCAAATTGACATTTTCAACGTTTATGATCACACGCACACGCACACGCACACGCACACGCACACGCACACGCACACGCACACGCACACGCACACGCACACGCACACGCACACGCACACTAATTTTTCAACGTTTTGGAACATTCTGAACACATTTTCATTAAAAACTCGAAATATATTTTTTTTTCATTAAAACAAAGCTTCCTCTATGAGGAAGCAAAAGACGAAACAATCTGAAACGTTCTAAGTGATGAATAGAAAAATAAGGGAGGGCTCGAATCTGTGTGGAGAAGACGAGATTTTCCGTTGAAGGTATAAGAATCCGAGTGGATAAGCTACACGGCGAGATGCACCGACGTGCAAGTCGTCCTCGATCGCGGCAAGCCCCTCGAGATAGAAGCTAAATTGGAAATCTGTCAGGCTTTGCCAATAGAAGACCTATATAGCGAAGCAATAAAAAGTCGGAATGAAAATAGGCCCTGGGAAACGCGTGGATTACATTCGAATCGTAGCTCAGTGATGCCAAAATGGAGGGAAATTCTGAGCAGTATGAGATAGGCGAGGAAGAAAAAGAGTGGGGGAATCTGGCATCACTGTTGTAGTTTCCTCGTCGTCCTGACGGCAAAATATATACATTTTTTTTATTCCTGCTTCCTCATAGAGGAAGCCATTTTCGTGAAAAAATTTGTTTTCGAGATATTCATGTCGGCGTACTAGAAATGGTCGAAATTTTCAGTTTGCGTTTTCCCATAATAAATTCTGGCGTAAGTTTCGACGGTTTTAACTTTATGAGATGTAGACATTTTTTTTATTTATCCATTTTTTATTAGTATTCGTCAATAGATTCCTAGGGGAAAAATATGTAGTTTCAGAATCTCTTAGCTCCTCACGCTCCCCGTGAAAACACTATCCGTACCGGAGAGCAGCCCCATGTCAAAATATTTTCTTCCGACCACTCTACGGTAACCAAACTACACAGAGTTCGCGGAGTAAACGAAACTTTACGATGTGAAATACCGCCGCATGTAACAAAAATTGTACTCAATGCTGTTTTCAGAACGCAGTCCGTTCACGAGAAAGAACATTGTCTTTACCTGGGGAATCAGCAGAAGCAGGAAAAGAAAATTTTCTTTTTTCTCAGCGGTCTGTGGTCTCAAAATGGCATTAGATAAATTTTTTGTTACTCTTGTTAATTTTTTGGCCTCTTTATAGTTGTGAAAAATCATTTTTTTTTTTTTAACGAACTTACCGTTTCCTGTAGCGTTTATGAATCCGCTGCCCAATTGTCGAAGCTTGCTGAATGTCGTGGCTCCGTCGTCCGGTGTCACGGATCCGGCGTTGCCCGATGGTTCCGTTTGCGTCACCATCTATTTAAGAAAAAAAAAAAAAAAATTTCAAATGAAGAAAATCATTGCGTTAGTCTCATGTATCGAAGCAATACACTATAAAGCATGATGAAAATCTATCGGCTGACCCTCGTGAGTTGAAAATTTACGTGATAAATCTTTGGTGGGAATATTTACATGCAAAGCACAAGTAAATGGCGCCATTGACGATATCTATATAGGTACGACCCCCGACCCCTGCGGAACCCTAGACGTCATCGCGACCAAGCCCGAAAGATGACCGTGTCGAGCACGCAACACCACTTTCAATATCGCTCACCTAAATATAAGTCCGAAAGGTGTAGATCCTGTAGGGTCCTAAAAAAAAATATCGTGTCGCACGCGATTGACCACCATCGCCGTTAACTCCTCCTCGTCGATACCGTCGCGAAGGTAGTCGACTTCTCGCGGTAGAAACGAGTAAATAGAAGGTAGGTAATTGGATGTAAATTATTCGCGAAGATAAAAGAGCAATCAACTACTATGAGGAACGGAGAGAAAACGAAAAACTAGCCGAACTTTTAATGAACAAAGTAGAATAAGGGAAAGAATAGGATGGGTAGGAGGAATCAAAGCTAAAAGAAGGATGATCAGTATCTGTATAAAAAGTTTAAGGATAGTTCAGCAAGAGTTTATGAGACAAAGACACACACGACCAGATCACGTTTCCATCGAAATCGTTATGGGATTTCCGAAACCTACACTGAGGAAAAAAATTTGTTGGATTGACCAAAAGTCGCGGTGACATACGTTCAAAGCTGTTATTTGTTTGGTACAATTAAAGCATTGTTTTGCTTAAACGATTATTTCCTTCAATTTATTCAAAATTCGTCGATTGAAACAAACATATTCGTTGTACCAACAGAATACACCTTTGAACGTATGTCACCGCGCATTTGCTTGATCCAACCATTTCTTTTTCTCAGTGTATACGGTTTTTACTAGGCTCTCACTCGATTCTCCGGTAATAGCACTAGCAGCTACAAACTCGAGAGCCCCGATACACGCTGGTACAAGTACCAGTACCATGTCATCACAGTCGTGCGATCCCACGCACTTGAATTTTCAATCGCGAAATTCTCTCACGATAGGTACATGGCGAAAACTTGGAAAGAACGAGAGAAACCATGTTTTATACCTACATGAATACATATCTCGTATGTTTGAGGGTCATAATAAAATGAGGAAAAAATTAAATGTTCATCGCGGACAAAGAAAAAAAACTTGCAACTGGTAAATTAAGGAATTTCTTTTGATTAAAAGCAGAGCTTACGAATTATTAAGATTCGTGAGAATATGTTGAGATTAAGGTCAGATCGATTCCTGTGTTATAGGTTGCGGATCGCTATCGTGCTTGGCATTCTCATGTACAGAAGAGTTACCAACACCGAGCGATGAGCCAACATTATGGTTAACGTATCGATACAGACTGTCCGAGCGAATATCTGAATTACCATTGAATTATGAGCGAATTCAAGATCGCTCTCGGCAGTATTGAGTGGAGAACCGATTGATGAGTCCTTCAATCAGAAGTACAATGCACCAAGTATGCAACCCCTCCATTCTATACTCTATCCTATATGTTGGTCGATCGATGAACAATGCGGTGTCTGCCGCGATTCCTGTGGTACATATGGCAGTATTCCTCACCGCGGCAAAAATGAACATTTTATAATATTCAACCGCGCTTTCGTCACCTAATATTAAATAATCGGCGCGTGCGTGTGTCTTTGCGTTTGCGCGACACATTTGCATCGTTTAAAACGACCATAACTCGGAAACAGCTTGAGACAGCGAGTTGTAATTTGGTACACCAATTGAGTAGTGATCACGTCGCTTCGATCGGTGCTATTTTTTCGTAATGATTGAGGCCCAATTGGAGATTTTACACGATTTTGAATTTTTTTTTAAATTCCGTGTGGTAGCTCTGTGATAAGTTGCGCAAATTTTGGGCTATCGTCCTGAAACTGCACACAAATATTTTAAGTTTTTTTTAAGTTTTTTGAAAAATTACTAAAAACTTCAACAACCATGATTTACGCATTTCGCCATAAGCTGCCTAAGAGATAATGTCTAAAATTAATAAACTTGGCACCAGAATAAAATAAAAAAGACCTTCCATAGACCCGAATAAAGAAATATTTGTAGATTTTTACAATAAATTCGTTAAAAGTTATTTATACTATTCCATAGACATATGCCGCTTGCGTGTCGTCGTTAACCGAGCGTACACTTGATTCTATCCCAATACGTCAGAGTCTGCACCAAGAAGTAAGTTAATAAGGTAAACGGCCCAGTTTCCGCCACTGTCCCAGTTACCGCCATTATTCGCAATTTATTCTAATAGTAAATACAGTATACGTTAAATACAAACGAAATTGGCGGCATGTTGAAGAGCGGTTTACTCTTGATTAACGCCGCGATACGTATATTGTTTATGAGCTTTTTCCTTTAACAATTGAAGATGGCGGAAACTGGGCCGCTTACCTTACGGTTTGTTATTACCGACGGTGGAAAAGTCTAAGTAGCGTCACGGACCGTCGACAAAGATCGCGTTAAATTAAAGAGTGCAAGGCGCAAAAGACAGACGAAAAACGTCAGATGGAAAGTCAGAGATCTGTCTACAATTCCTCAGGGCTGGTACACTCTACTCTCGGACTCTACCAATGGTGCTGGAGCGCGCAATTCTTAAATTCAATTTTGTTTACTTTAATCCTTTAATCACTCTCGTCCCCTCTGAGGAAGCTTTTAATTACGCTTGACTGCGCGTCGGAGGGAGAGGGGGAGAGAAAGGCGACGATGAAGACGATGCTGAAACGGACGCGAAGAGCAAAGATTCTTCGAGCGAAGGGTGGCGTGAGCGGCTGGAAAGGAAAATTATACTAAAAGAGAAAAATGTCCTCGTATATCTGGAACGGAAAAATTTTAACTCAAAAATATATCTTTATACTTTATATTTTATTTACAAAGTATACACCCTTTTTCCCATGTAGATACTTTGTATTCGTATTTCCTCCTTTTTATAGTGACACTGTTAAAGTAAATTGTAAATTTAATGTACTCGAACTTGAAATTTGCTAAAATTATTCAATATCAATTAAACATTAATGTACCTTGCTTGTAACATAAATATACCAGATATTAAAACTACAAATCTTTTGCTTGAAATTTACAAAAAATTGCATCTAAATACTAAATACAAATTTTACTGTAAAATTGCAACGCAGATGTGTTCGAAATTTCAGAAACAATTTATGTAAAAAAAGCTTCCAATACTGTTCATTAATTTTCAAACGAAATTTTTTGACAGTGAAACTAGGAGTAAGCTGGATAGCTAATCTCAAAACTTGATCACTATACCACATTATTTTGATAATATTTAACCATGGTTTGATCGAAGTCTCTCGCTGCATTGCGTTCTTCGCTCGGTCACCTCATTATCAGCGGCCAATTACGGCACGAATAAAGGAGTAACAATGGGTAATGGGGATATGCTTCGATAGAAAAGTCTCGAAAATCTATATAAATCGTGACAGAGGAACTTTTTAGGGGCGGAGAGAACAGAATATTAAATCAAGTCTTTAACTCTCGATCTTCCGATGGCACGGAAGATCGAGTAAGGATGAAACACAAGGAATCCTGTAAAAATGAAACGACGGTTGAATTGATTCGGAGTCGTAGCCAAGCTGGAGAGGTTAAAGCTCGTGATGATATGCCATGAAGAAAAGCAAAACTTTTTAGATCATTGTCAAGAGGTGAAGAGGTGAAGGTATAGAGCGGAGTTAACGAAAAGAAGTAAGTAGTAACGTTGTTCGTCGGATATTTATCCAGAAAGTCGGGTTTTTGCCCGCTTTCCATCATCCGTTTCCAATCGTTTCTCTCAACCGGGCAGCGTCGTGAACGTTAATTGAACCGCTTCTTTCCCCACCGAGGAAAATTATTAGTTCGAGACTCTGATGTCGACTGCACCGTTCCGTTTCCGTTCTCTCTGACTTTATATCGACAACGTGGGTAAAGAAAACGGGAAAGTGTAAAGCGGGATGCAGGTTTGTTGGGGAAATGCCAGTAAGGTAACCAGGTGAAGTGCGCCGTAGGAACTTGTCCTCGATTGAAGTGGAAGGATCGGAAGCGGTTCAAGTAAAACGAAAAAAAATAAGGAATCGAAGCATCAATTGAAAATATAAATTTTTTCCATTCACCTTGTGCCGAGTGCAGCTACGAATAAAATTATAATCTTTGAAAGCAATATACCTATGTTTCGATTCCGTCACGATTTTTCGTCTCAAGCCTCGTCAAACAACCAATAAAACATGAGCGATAATCTGCGATAATCTTCGATCATGTCGATTTATTTGCCCATGCAATAAATATATAGGATATGTCATTCGGTTTCAGCAATTTGCTTGAACAAACTTAAATTTGTTCAAGCAAATTGAAATAGCAGGCTCTCCCTTTTCCTCGAAAAAAAAAGGAGAGACGGAGATAGGGAATAACCGATTCGAACGCTTGAAGATTTAAAGGCAACTGGGTTGTAAGAGCGTTGAAGATGATTGTGCTACGTGCGAAAGGGATATAAAAGTTGGAAGTTAATAACCGAGCGAAGACGAGAATCATTTCGCGCCGCGTTAAATAAGAACCGGCACCGAGCTACCGGGAATACCAGGCCTCTTTATAGTATAAAATACCTTCGAAGAGCCCAAGGAATGTAGGTTCGCTGTTGAAGCCTCCACCGCGGAATGGTACCGCAGGCACAACGAAACGGGAGGGAGGACATTATGCGGAAATACCGTCGAGCTTTGACGCTCGGGCTACAGCCATATCGCCATTTTTGCCTTATACAGACGGAAGAAAAGTAAAGGAGATAGGGAACAGAGAATTATATAGGAGATAACTGTGGAAATATGGAAATATTAATGTTCCTTCGCTGCCCACCTCACCATCGCCATCATAACTGTACATATGCTAGTTCATCCATCCTAATAATAACAACACCAACAACAATAATAAGCGACGGAATAAACCCATGCATATTTTCAGATTCGCCAAAGTTTCGCCAAAGATTCTTTTGTACGATCTCGAAGGAAACCACTTCTTCGTGTCTCGATTTACTATTCTCATTTCACTTTTGTGGAATTGGGAAGCAAATAAAGTTTTTTTTTTTTTTTTTTTCAATTTTGCACGTTCGAATCTATCTATTTTTTACTCCCGTCTGCCCGCTGAGGCAAAAAGCCGGGAGTTATGCGTTTCACTGCGATCCGGTGGCTCAGCGACTTTTCGCAAGTGTCGATAAACGTCGGAACGGCAAAAAATTACTTAACAGATTTCTTCAAAAGTGTCGGTTCTCCCCCTCTATGGCTCACCATTTTTTATCTATCTGGCTAAAAACGCGTACACAGATGTAATATGATCACCCGATGCTCCCATTAAAATTTCAAGAGAATCGATCGAACCGATTAAATTTTATGTCATTTTGAATTTCTTGAATTTCATGAAAAATTAGTACTTTACTTTGGACGCAATTTTCCTCATTAAATATTCATTTATTAATAAAATAAGTGTCAGATTCGTGATCAGCGCGAAAAAATACATGAAATAGAATCCCGGAGTGATGACTAACGAAAAAGTTTATCAGGCATTTATATAGCCAAAATTGCAACAATGTGTGATTTTGCGTATTTTTAAAACTGCGATTTCTTTGCTTCCCGATGGCATCGCGGAGAAATCTAGGTGCCTATCATTTTCTACAGCAAGAAATACACAAGATGAATATGACGGAGTTAAAAGAATTAGATAAAGCGGTGTCATTTGAGTAAAAATTGAGAGATCGAAGAACAATTTGGTACACATAACTATGTATTTTTTCGCACCGAGCACAGATTCGACATCACAGATTTTTTCGCGCTAAATCTGAATCGGCCAAATTGTTTTGCCTAACATTTTTATACGACGTTGGTGTTGAAAAAAGTCGAAAATTGAAATTTTCATAACGCTTCCTCATCGAAGCTGAAAGTTGAAAGTTGACATTTTTATAACACTTTCTTATAATCAGCCTTTATTAGCAAAGTTTCCTCTATGAGGAAGCCAAAAATATAATAAATGCCTTCTCATAGAAAAAGCTTTGTGAATAAAGGGTTATTATGAGAAAGTGTTATAAAAATTTCAACTTTCAACTTTGATGAGGAAGTGTTATGAAAATTTCAATGTTGAACTTTTTTTTACGTTATCGGTATTTAATGGGTGATCAGTGTGGGAAAAAAATTATGCAATGCCGTGTCTATATTAATATCTGGTGCAATAATCACCGAACACATTAATAAAATGAAATTATCATAAATTACGCATTTAACCTAATTTATTATTTTGTTTCTTATATAAATTAATTATATAGTTCGAACTCGATCGCTGTACTGTGTTACATTCGGACGAAAACAAAAAATCAATGGATATTTAACGATATGTATGGGAGGCCGGGGCGAATGGGCCCCCTAAGCATATCATGCGGCTACAACGCTGCCGAAAGCATAGTTTATTCTTTGTCATGCAACAATGATATTTTCACAGTTTTATAGCGCGTCCGAAAAAAAATTGTCGGGGCGAGACGGGCTACCCTTAAATTGTTCACTTTTTTAACCCCTGCCTGTACTACAGGCTAGGGCTGTACAGATAGGCCGACCTGGCCGGATAAGATATTTTAGCCGGTTAGGCCGGCCTATCTGTACAGCCCTAGCATGTACTATCCATACATCTTGAGTTTCCCAACTTCTACCAGCCTTCTGGTTATCTTATTTCGGGTGGCCCATTACGCCCCACGTCAGCCTGATTTTTCACTAGCCCATCTCGCCTCGCCCCGCCACCCCACACCGCCCTATACGAACTGTATAAATTATAGTTCCTCCAACGAAAAATAATAATAACAACTATATTTATCTTTCATCTGAAATGGTAAATGAACATGATGAATTTTTCGAATAACGTGGCAAAGACCGAATATTCTGATGCTCAAAGAGAGGGAGAGATAACTTGATCGTCAAAAAAACACCCTACAGCATGCAACGTTGCGAGCGACGTAAATGTATCGGTCTCGCGTGTCCGCGACCGAGAAACTACCGTCGGAGTAAATCAATCGAACGAACTATTAAATTTAAAGCGACGGCTACGCAATCGTCATCGCTCATTTTCGCTCGTATATCGCACACACCAGCAATTTCCGTAAATGCGCCGTTTCCAATAACCTTATCAGCATAACGGGGAGAAACAACGCCGAGAATAATAATGCTGTAGAGCAAACAAAGGGAAGGGACAATAAGACGAAAGAGAATCGAGGTAATTTTTGTCAACTCACTTTTTTCACAAAGGACATCATGTTGGAAGGCAACATTTTACTCGTTCACACTGTTCCTCTGGCGTCTTTTTTTTTTTTTTTTTTTTTTTTTTTTTTTTCTTCGTCTCTTCTCTCGTTTGCTGTTCTTTCCCACGTTTCCTATTATATGGTTTTTTTTTTTTTCTTTTTTTTTTCTTGCGTCCTTTGGAGCCTGAGAACCTTTGTTTCGGCTTTTTATTCTGTTTATTACTACTTAGTTTCTCTTCGGTGGCGAGTTGCACTTCGACAATTGTTGGTCCTCGCTTTTCTTCGCAAGCAATGATTTGCTTTCGTGTGTTCTTTTAAAAGGAGGAAAAAAGCGGAATGAACGAAGGATTGCCAGAATGTTTACTTTTCCGTGTGTTTTCCTTTCTTTTTTTTTTTTTTCTCTTTTTTGTGGTTTTATTATTGGAGTTTGAATCGGGTACGAAGGCAACGACGAGACGCTCTCTCGTCCTTGTGTCCACCGTCCCTTACGAGTCTCATAAATGCCAGAACTTTTGGCCGATCCGGCCAACGGCTCGCTGACGATCTAATAATATGTGGACATCTCATCGATTCTGCAGGGAGATCGATCGCGAAGACACGGGTCACCCGGCTCAACCCTTTGACACAGGAACATCCCTCGCGGTCACGTATTTTCGACACCTGTGCCCACAGTCTCGGCTCAGCGAATCTGAAAAAAGTAAAAAAAAAAAAAGACGAATATACTTTGAAATTTTTAAATATTGAAAACTTGAAAAAGACCGATACATAACATACGGTGAAAAAAAGTGGAGCCAGAGTAGAGGATTATAGATCCATAAATATTGAGCACGTTGTATTTATAGTTATGAACCGTATTGATGGAGAAAGAAAGGAAAAAAAAAATCCGGCCAATATCGAAATAGATCTCTAACAATCGGGGTACAGACAATTATAACTTCTAGTAGTAGGCAAGGAGGTATACCGTTCGATTGTTAAATCTATGTATACGATAGAATGTTCCGGCAACGCTGTGACAGAGATTCGTATAGCGAGGAAACCAGAACTAGTGGATGAAGAGTGGTAGCTCTTACCATACCAATCCGATTCGAGGCAGGACCATTGATGGTCCTCAGCATTGGGGCATATTCATTCCTGTCTGTATCTATCTATCCACGGTGGTGCAATATCGGTTTAATAAACATCGGGCTAGGCCCATTCGCGTATCTCATGAGACTCGTCGATATGTGCATTAATCTATCATTCGTTTCCGTCATCAGAACTCGTGTAGTTTCATTAATCGCAACGACGATGCTGACACTATTTTATTTAAAAATTAATAACAAATCCTTATCAATATTGAATTCATTTGCCCTTGTATTAATATTACTATTAATATCAAACTTTGTAGCTATGAACCAACCATTAATATTACAGTTAGACACGGAGAGGGAGATTGATTGATGGGTACTTTATTGATGCCCTCGTATAACTGTGGGGAAAAATTTACAATGCTCAGGAGATATCATGTACCTTAAAACTGAAACTCATTTGATAACAGTAAGAGTAGGTGATTATGTGCAAGGTGTGCCTGACACCGCCAAGTCTTTGAAGAGAGCAGTAGTGACAGGCAGCTTTCAATGCTCACACAGAGACAGGGAGAGCGAGAGAGAGAGAGAGAGAGAGAGAGAGAGAGAGAGAGAGAGAGAGAGAGAGAGAGAGAGAGAGAGAGAGAGAGAGAGAGAGAGAGAGAGAGAGAGAGAGAGAGAAACAAGTATCGATATATCGAGAGAAAATATCGAGGACGTACATAAATACGATAGAACGGAGTCGACCACGCGAAACTCTCCATGGTATATAAAATGTGGAAAATAAAAGAAAAGAAAAATATTGCCCGATAGGTAAGAAATTCAGTATCGAGAAATTTATTGAATACGAGCTCTTGCGGTGTACGTCTTGTTCGCCTCAAAGAGATCCGAATAGGATGGAAAGAAGTAGTAGGTAGTTTACGAACGGAAATATCCAATTCCTAAAGGCTCAATACTACGGATAAGTTCGATTCGATACTGAATTAACGCGGAGCACATGGGCAGCGAGCATTTACAGCTTTTACCTTTTACAACCAACCTGTGACCACGAAAACATAAAATATAAGAACTTCCCTGAGAGACAGAGGCTGACCGAAATTTATTATGCAATTATAAAAAGTTGGCGATAATATATTAGCAGCCCCAAAAGTCCTGTTTACGAAACACCGCGTTATAATAATTATCCTACAGTAAATCTATTTATCCTACAGTAATTTCTTTGAATAACAAGGTACGAAAAAATTGGAAAAATTTATAGTTGTTCTATCATAGAAATTATAAGCTTCTCAATGATGGCCTTGAGAGATGTTCGGTGTTGCTTCTGCGAGCTGTGGAGAATCCTGGACGGTTTCCAGAGCAAGCAAACCTGTGTAACCATGTCTATTGGCGACGACATCTCGGAATTAACCATCCCGTCTTGAAGCTTTATTTGGTTCCCCGTAGGGCAACGCAATTATAGATGGTCTAGATCTATAGGATTTTTTTTTACTCGTTCTCTTTAGTTGTGTATCAACCTATCGCAGGGCTGTTTCTCTTTCAAGCAATTTCGTTAATTTATTAATCTAATTTCACACGACGGAAGTAGACATTTCAAGGCCGACTTTGACATGACCAGCCATCATGATTTAATGGGTAGTAGCGTTTTTAAAATAAACGCTCAGGATTAAAAGCGTTACGTCAAAGAAATCGAGAATGTCGAGCGTCGACTCTCTTTAATGCAGGTACATGTAGTACCATGACTTATGACTGAGACGGGCAACGGTTCTTACGTAAATACAAAGTGATTTATCGTCGTTTCCCCGAAGAAAGCAGCCGGTGAAACGTCTAATGAGCCCTTTAATTAGGGCATAACCGCGCTGCGATCAATTAACCTCGTTGAATTTCTGCGCTACGTATACACAGCACAGCAAAGAGATTGCGCCGAACGAGTTACCAGTTGAATAACAACACTAAAATCTTCAGTCTGGCAAACATTTTTTTCCCTACCATCACGCACAGATTTGTCTCTCTTCGCTTCAGCTACATTGCGATATACAGTAATAACTCTCGCTCCAAGATTTACAAAAAAAAACAAAAATCGGCGGGTCTGCAACGGAATATAAAAAAGAGAACAAGTGACGAAAGAGCGGTGCCGAACTAGAGAAATTAAAAACACGTGGGTCGAAATAAAGTTTTGTGTATATATATATATATATAAAGAGCCGCTCTTTTTCTGCCCTTTTCGCTTTTACCCTCTCTCACTCTCCACCCTTCTCGGTTTGGGTGTGGTTACACGAAATTGAATTAACTCGGCGCAAACTGCGGCGAACCGACGGTTCTGACCCCGGACCACATCGAGCCCCTCTGATCGTTTGACCATCTTTTTTTTGTAGATTCTTGTACGCACTGCACCCTTGGAACTGGGTTCACTGTGAGACTTGAGCGTTAACTCTGACGCATTTACGGAAAGCGGGATTTTGAGTGCATGTATTAGGGAAAAAATATAACTCATTTTGCTTCCTTATAGAGGAAGTTATGTTTTCATTTTTTTTAATTCGAGATTTTAGTGTCAGAGTGCTTAAAATAATTTGAAACGTCGAGAAATATGATTTTTACCTGTCGTCCAGATGTGAGTGAGTGAGTGAGTGCGTGCGTGCGTGCGTGACCAACGTGAGTCGTTTAAAACCCCTATAACTCAGAAACGGTTTGAGATAGCCAGTTGAAATTTCATACACTAGTAGAGTGATCGCGCCTCTTCATTCAGTGCAATTATTATGTATGGTTGGATACATTTTTGACAAATCTAATACGAAACATATACAGTGCTGGTTCATTTCCGTGATAAAATTTAAGCTCGGTATGTCCATGTTAACTCGAATTAAACCATTATTAGTAATGTCTCCAAAAAAATCAAAATCCCATAAAATCTGATCCCCTCGGTAGATTTCGGCCACATTCAATACCAAAGGTCTTTGTTCATAGTATTGTATTTATATGCATTTTTACGACGATAGTTAAAAATGTACGGAAGCTAAGAAATTGACCGCAGAAATTTTTGAAAATTTTCTTTAATCTTGATGAAAATACCAGCATTTAAAATTTCAACCCGCTCAATCTCAAGTCGTTTCCGAGTTACAGGAATTCTAAATGATGCAAGCCTGTCACGCACGCCAGCCAAACACGACATTTCTCGACGTTTTCAACCATTTCTAGTATGCTGACATTAAAATGACGAAATTTTTTTTTCACGAATACATAGAGAATACATAGAGCAAAATTGTGAAAATTGTGAAAATTTGTGTTCGTCTTCGATTCATCTCCTCGACAAACAAACGAAATGTCTCTTCGTTGTCTCGGGAAGTGGCTATAGATATCGATATAAACGATATCTAAGAAATATTATCTCGTATTTGCCACTGGAAATTATGAATTTTATGCGAAGAACAACGTATCTCGACCTTTGGAATGTATTGTTTTCTTGGTCTTCTCTAATTTAATTGTCGAAAGAATGGCAAGAAAAACTCGAGGGTAAAGTCGTGGATCCGCGGAAATAAAAGAAGCGGAGCCATACGGAGAGAAGCCCCGAGAGTCGGTCAGGAAATGGCTGCCACCTGTAGCTATTGATCGGCAGGGCGAACCCAAGTATATTTTCCTTCGGCTCTCTCTCTCTCTCTCTCTCTCTCTCTCTCTCTCTCTCTCTCTCTCTCTCTCTCTCTCTCTCTCTCTCTCTCTCTCTCTCTCTCTCTCTCTCTCTCTCTCTCTCTCTCTCTCTCTCTCTACCACCCACGCTCTAGACTCTGGAGCAGAGTCTCGCAGTCACATCTCATAGCCTCAGTTGTGAAAAGGGCAGCATCAACCTTGGGGGAAACGATTCTCTACAACCAGCTCGCGTTTACTCGCGCTTCATCGTTTTATCTTCCTTCTTCTCGGCCCTCTATAACATCCGTCATTGTTCGATCAGTTAATTAACTCGTAACGTAATTACACGAGGTTTATGGTACAACGATACACGTGTTCGCTACATCAATCGGCCATTACTGGGACCCTTGATTTCTCGATAACTCTCCATCAATTTTGTTCCACCGAGTCTTCGGGAAACTCGATATATTGGGAATGGTAGAAATTTCATTCGCAAACTACGAACAATCCTCGCTGTATTGTGTGGGATCAACACAATTATTTACCACATATCAGTAATTGTTTGTGTGGGTACGAAAGACACTTGTCGGTACATTTAACAGACTTTTTAACAATAAAAAGTAGTAAAAACTAGACGAAAAAGACCATAGTCGGTTTCATATATCCTATATATATATATAAAGGTATATTAATCTGGAGCCTTGCCGTTCCGCTCGCGCTAATGGCACTCGCTGTTATCCCCTAATTACACGCTTCGCGAATTTGTAATTAGCGTGTCGAAGGTCCCGGCGATAATGGGGCGAAGGAGCACGAAAGGTTCTGCGTCCGATCGATACACTGCAAGAGCATATTAGCTATATAGGTACCTACAGGTACCTACACATATTCAAAAATTAGTTTCGAATTAACTTTTGTTATGATACTAACGACATTTTTTCGGTAAATCAAGTACAAAGCTAACAGATTTTGTCCCTTATTCATAGCGTAAATTTTAAGCATGTATAGGCGAGAAAATACATTGACAATTTCGTGCTCGTATATCACGAATTCTCCAAGGAGATACCGCACAAATATCAATTCTTCTAGAGTAATTGTTCAATCAACTATTGATAATATAAGAATAAGAGATAAGGGGGACAATAAAGCATAATAAGACATAATAGAAAAAAAGAAAAAGGTCAGATAAACTTTTATTTATTATTTATAATAACACGTTTTATTTATATTTATTTAGTTTTTCTTGGTTGGTCGCCGTTGCCACTATATTGCGAAGAATTATTTAATCAGCGATGTAAGCGAGCTCGTACGCTAAACACATTGTAAGTGTTTAGCGTACATTGTATCCATCTGCTACGGTTAACCCAAAGTTATACTGTCTTCTCGAATGACCAGCATATCAGTTAAGGTAAATGTCCCCATTCCCGACCATGCTCCCGTTACCGACCATTTCGGCGTATAACGTCATTCACAAGGCAACCAATGCATAACAATGTTTATTAGTATTCTAGAAATATTCAGGAATTTGTGTAGTGTGAAAGGATTGTAAATTGCAGAGTAAATGTAATAATTAGTACATAATATTGTCGCTTTTCTTACCGCACGTCACGACTCGAGCGGTTTCTTAGAAGTGAGGTTAAGGATTGTCGATCGCCTAATATTTCGGTAAAAATCCTTTTTTAACGAATAATTCTAACGTTAAATGGTTCGTTGTAGTTCGGTTTACATATTCCGAAAAAAAAAAAAAAAAAAAAACAGTCGGATAAACTTTTTTTTAATTATTATTCTCTGGTCGGGATTGGACACAGAAAAATGCTTGCCTGTCCCCATTACCGTACATGTAAACGTCAGTTCATTTTCACATAACCAATAAAAATGTAATCAATTTTCTTTTGCTAAAACGTTTAGGCTGAGTGTGTACACAATGCTGTAGATTTAAAGTTCGAAGTCTGGATTTATATTTATTTTTCCTTTGCAACCTTTGTCATTTATGCTGTAAAAAAGGTGGTCGGTAATGGGGTCCGTGCCCGGCCGGAATTGGACACAGCTGCTCGGTAGATAGCACATGCACTAGTGCGGCTTTATTACTATTTATCTAGGAAAATACTTGACGAAATGGATTGAGTCTACGGTTTTTGGAAAGTGTAAGGTTAAAGCTATCGATTGATATGAAAATCATCCTCGAATTAACTTTTGTCACGTTTGAAAACGCCAGTCTTTTCTCCGGTCGGCCTTATAGGGGTCGGAAATGGGGACATTTACCTTATTCAAAAAATAGATGTCATATGCACAGAGAAAAAAAATCAATTGAGTCAACAAAATGTGCGCTTATGGGTGGCGAAACAAATGTTTGGTTGATCGAAAGGAATACCTCGTTGATCGAACTAACACGCCGTCGATTCAAATTTTTCTTTACTTAATACAACAATTATTTCGTTCGATCAACCAAAAAATTTGTTTCGCCACCCGTAAGCGCTCATTTTGTTGACTCAATCGATTTTTTTTCTCAGTGTGCATACGCGCATGCAGCGTCCCAGCCGCACGCTACGAATCGCGTTTTAATATGAAAACGTGCCATACATCCCTTGAAATATGGCATGAAACACTGCCAAGGGAATTTCATGGGAAAACAAAGAAATTCCTCAAAGCTCGCGTCCGCTGGTGCGTTGCAGTATGAGTCACCCGTGTGAAAATCCATGCGTCCAACTTTAATGAATAATCTTAAAAAATAAAAATAAAAGGATAGAACACTCGTCGTATTTTCAACGTCTTTTTTGCCCAGCCGTTACGACAAATGAAATATATAAATATTCTTAAAGTACCAAGACTTTTTCGTAAAAGTTGACTGGGTGTACGCCCGAAGAATAAAAAACTAGTTGTCTTGACGTCGTCAAGACAATGCGCGAACCCAAAAACTAGAGGAGATAAAAGACGTGCCGAAAGACGGGCGTGTATGGGAGAAGCGTGCCGAATGAGAATAGAGTGAATATTGTACGAAAGCTTTTAGAAGGTGAAGCAGTGTTCCTGACAACTTAATTCGGTCCGGTATCACCGTTTCAAAAATCCGACACGTTACATCGAGCGAAATTTTTTAGAATTATATACACTTGGCTGCCTCGCTGGAGAAATCGGAAATGTATGGTGAGTTATGAAAGAGATAAACACACATACCCGCTTGATGGATCGTACCTATATGTATAGATTATAGAGCCGCATAACGAGGACAAATGGTAAAAAAGAATGAGAAAAATGTTGGGGTGACCCTTTTTACGCTGTCGTGCGGGCCTGAGGGGAGTATACTCCGGAATATGCTCATGGAATATTTTGTTCTGGCACATTCTACGTACAATTTTCCCACCCTCTGACCTTCGTCGCGCTCTTTTCCTCTCGCAGTCAGTCCAATCGATACAGCCACAGGTGTCCGAAACTACTTGCTCTCTCTCCCTCTCCCTCTCCCTCTCCCTCTCCCTCTCCCTCTCCCTCTCCCTCTCCCTCTCCCTCTCCCTCTCCCTCTCCCTCTCCCTCTCCCTCTCCCTCTGCACCTTTATTACTCTGTCTATTTCGTTGTTGTTGTTTTTTTTTTCGATCAACTGTTTTACTTTTTAACCGATCGAATTTCTATACGATTAGTTATACCTATACGTTCGTGACTCTGTTGAAACGTAATTGAAATTACACTGAAATCTTTCTATAGGCAATTTTTATCCAATACCAAAAATTAGTTCCAAGCTCCCCAAAAATTTTTTTTTAAGTGCAAAAAATGTGCCTCGCAAGGTATCGCCGAATTCTCTAGGATTCAACCGTCCTGTTCGAAATACCCGAAATAAGAGAAAAAAAATCCTAGCAGTCGCTAGTAACATTCGAATCGTTAAGTTCTATCGATCAAAGCAAATTTGTTACTTATTGATCGATATTATTTTCGCGAAACGGCACTCTAATTTCTTAATAAGATATTTCAAAAGAATCAAAAAAAAGGTCTCTTACTCATTTATCCTTTTATTACGTTTTGCTTCCTCATAGAGAAAGCTTTGTTTTGATAAATCAAAAAACAAAAAAAAAATGAGATTTTAATGCCAGAGTACTTAAAATATTCTAAAACGTCGAGAAATGTGATTTTTAACTGGCGTCCGGATGTATGTGTGTGACAGATTTAGGACGGCGAGTTGAAATTTGGTACAGCAGTAGAGCGATCACGTCGCTTCGTTCGGTCCTATTTTCGTGAACATTGGGGCCCAATTGGAGATTTTACGCGATTTTGATTTTTTAAAAATTCTCTTTGTTAGCTCTAACTTGCGTCATTTTTGGGCTATCGTCTTAAAACCGCACACAAATATACTATTTTTATCAAAGACCTTCGGTATTTAATTTGGTCACAATCTATCCAAGTGGTCAGATTTTATGGGATTTTGAATTTTTTTGAGTTTCTTGTAAAATTACTAAAAACGATCTAATTCGAGTGAACATCGAGGTATCGAGCTGAAATTTGACACGATAATGGAGCAACACTGTACAATGTTTCGGCTTAAATTTTGCGAAAATGGATCGAACCGTTTGGATTTAATATGTTGAAATTTTAGAATATTTCTGAAAATTTTAATTTACGTCCGACGAGAGTTTCTGCATCGAATATCGCTCCAGGAGTAAAATAAATGAAAAATTTGTACTCAACGAGGAAAAGGACATTAGATATGGCCACAAAACGGCGAATGTTGGATGATTAAGAAAAATCTTTTTCCAAGACACCCTGTATTTTCGTTGGTGAATTTTTCGCACAGAACCTGAATCGACCAGTCGTTTTGCATAAAAGTCAAACACGACGTTAACGTTAATAAAAAAATGGAAAATTGAAATTTTCATATGGCTTTCTCATAATGTTCCTTTATTGGCGAAGCTTCCTCTATAAGGAAGCCAACAATACACAATATGCTTTCTCACAGAAGAAGCTTCGCAAATAAAGGAACATTATGAGAAAGTCATATGAAAATTTCAATTTGCAAGTTTTATGAGGAAACCATATTCAATTTTTTCCTTTTTCTTTTTTCTTTTACTCTTCCGAATTCTCCTATTCCCCTCCGAATGACGTAGCATCTACAATACATACGCTTCGTCTCGTATAGCGAGTCCCTTTAGTGTTTGATGTCGACCAATCTTATCTCTATTACCTTCTCTTGGAGAAACTATGAAAATAAAATTGTGAGTCCGAGTGGCCCTCGGCGTAAATCGAAAATATTCGGTTAAAAGTCTTTTCGGTATCAACTCCCAAAGATACGCAAATAAACGCGACAGAGCCCGGTTGTAAAATTTATATGGAAAAGATGGAATTGTGAATTCGGCTCGGTAAACAATCTTAAAATGTTGACTGAGCAGACAGACAACCCTCTCAGTTTTATTTTATTTATGATAGACTTGCGCATGAGCGGGTAGAAAATAGAGAGACACCGTCCAAAAAAAGCTCACGCACTAAAGAAAAAAAAATTGAAATTTTCATATCGCTTTCTCATAATGTTCCTTTATTCGCGAAGCCTCTTCTATGAGGAAGCATTATCTGTATTTTTGACTTCCTCATAGAGGAAGCTTCGCGAATTTGATGGGCTTATCAGGTGATTATATTCTATCTGCGTACGCGTTTTTAGCCCGATAGCTAAAAAATTTCGAGCAAGATAAAAAAAAAAAAAAAACTCAACATTTTTGAGTGAAATTTTCCAGAAACATTGACTATTAACCACACATGCCGTGTGTGAAATCTCAGCTTGATCGGTTGAGGCCTTCTCGAGTAATAGCAGTTTGAATTTTCGCGCCCGATTCACACACACACACACACACACACACACACACACACACACACACACACACACATCCGGACATTTTTTCTAAGTTGTGATTTTTCGATGTTTTGGAACATTCTGAACACGTTTTCATTAAAATCTCGATTTTTTTTTTTTTACCATAAGAAAGCTTCCTCTATGAGGAAGCGAAAATGTTAATATTCGTGGTGCGTGAGCAGACAGATTTATTTTAATTTTATTTTAAGGTCGAATTTTCTCGGGACGAGAATTTTCGCTGACGTCCGAGCAGTATTATACGATTCTGTTGCTGTGTGTTCTTCTGTACAGAGTAGTACAGAGTGCTTCCCGTAGATATAACATTATACATAGGTAGGTACATATATACCGGCAGTGCGGAACAGCGGGTAGCGGCTAATCATGTGAACTTTCTAGCTGGTGTATCGTACACATTATACTAAAGGACCGAAGGAAGCTGTTTTTTTTACTGATTGTAACCATATTTGCGAATTTGTAACCATATGTGAGCATTGAAGCAGTTTCGATCAGTAACGAGATGTCATTGAAACAACAAGCTACTAATTAGCGCTGGGGATTTGATGACCGTTTGAAAAAAGGTCATTAAAAATTATGTAAAAAAAAAAAAAAAAAAAAAAAAAAAATGGTTTTTGAGAAACGTTGTAAATACTGAGGCTTGATCATTAAAGGGTTAATAAAAAAAAAAAATAATGAAGATTAAACGTGAGGTTTCCTTTCGAAAATGTGTTTGGCCTGCAAGCTCAGTAGAAATATCGCAAGGCCGGGGGATATTTTAGTGTAGCCAAGGAGAAACTCCACCTGTTTACGGGAACAATATTTGTATCTATGGAATTTTCGGCGCATAGCATGCACAGAAAATAATGGGATAAAATTGGAACAGCTGTTAACAGCCTCTCTCGCTCTCCTAGAGTTGGCCATACCTGAGTGGAGGGTGCGACACAAACCGAGAGAGAGCAGGAAAGTCGGTCAACGGGTGACCCTGTCACGGTAACCCCGGCCTAGCTGCCACACAACCTTCCTATACTCCCTCTTTCGGAAAGCAGCCCCTGGTTCATAGCTGCGCGTAGTGGTACACCGCATCGCGTCTCGCTGCTCCAGGGGACCATTGGTTAAAGAAGAGTTTCCCGAATATGTTCAGGCGCCACCAAACTACCTAATATATTCCCGACGGAGAGGCTCTTCATATATTCCATTTTACATCGGATATAGCCTCTTTAGATTACCGCGAAGCCAGTAATATACATATATAATAGTCGATTAAAAGAAGATAGAGGTAAATTCTTCCTCGGCGAGTGTGCAATGGATGGAGAATGGTGGAACCAGACAATAAGTTTTAGAATTCTTGAGGGTATAATGGAGAAAGAGAAACGATGTACCACCAGAGCGACAATTGCTGTATCCGGAAGATTACTCTAGAGCTTTTTTCCTTGGCGCAATTTCTAAGTTTCATCCTACACAATTTTTTTTACATTCCTAGGTAAATTGCAGCCGAGTATTATAGAGGAGTTAGTTGAGTGTCAATTCACCGTCGAGGATAACTATGCATGAGATACCAGAGAAAAGGTCGGATAAGAGGGTGAATAAAATAGCAATAGTAAAAAAAAAAAGGAAAGAGCACACTCCAGGCCTCGGCTCAAGAGAGAGGGAGGACAATGTGACGTTGGAAAAAAAATGTATAAAAAATTGTGTGAGTGGTGAAAGAGCGAGGGTAATAAAATCCAGCGGGATCGAAATCACCAACCTGTTACTTGGGTCGAGCCACACACAATGGAGAGAACAGACAGAGCTTGTTGTAGGCTTCCGGCGCCGTGCTCTCCTCTTTCAGGCTTGTAGTTGTATTTTCCCTCAGTTCAAAACAGTATTTGCAAATCGGAAAGAAAATTAATTTCTTTTAATATCGAAAAATAGATTCAGTCTCACAAATTTGGGGTTTTTTCTCACGTTTACATCGATCGAACAAATTACAAAATATATAGTATCGCTTCGGCATTCGATGAAAATTTCGTTTATTATTTTTTCTTTTTTTCCTTGTTGTACGTTTTCTTTTTTATTAAACGTCGATTGTATGTACGTTAATTAAGACACACGGAGCGCGACCGTATCGTTCGAGCAGGCTGCCCGGCTTGCACTGCCCGGGTCTCCTGTTTCTCCCACTACCTACCTGACGTCGAGAGAACGCGCCGTCGCTACTTCCCGCTATTTCCCCCCACCCGTAAGCAATGCTTGCCCGAAAAACCTCCTTTTCCCCTCTCGCTTCCGCTTGCATTTCTCTGCGTAGCTCGTTCCTCCTCGCTCGTCGCTGAATTTACTTTTATCTTCGTCACACTATTTCCCAATGTTCCGTTGCACAGCACAGACTGGGGATCTCTCGGAGCGCAAGCTCAACGCAGAACGAACGAGGATGAAGCACACAGCCGACGCATATACGCGAACGGTTCAAGAGCGACGGGGACGAAATTATATCTCTTTCCTCTTCCATAAAGTCCTCCTCTCTCGGAGGCAACAAAGTTTAACCGCGAGAGAGGAGGTCGAGGGCGCGAGACCGGAGGGCCCGATTGTCAATTCAGCGTCTAATTCTTTCAATACAATTCCTAATTTTTTTTTTTTTTTTTTTTTTTTTTTTTTTTTTTTTATCCATCTCCCATTCTCCTTCGTTAGACTCTTGAGAAACTTTTTTTAAAAACGAAATTACAAATAATCGAAATCCCAATACTCATACGAATCATTTTTAAAGAATGTGCGAGACACAATGTGTATCCATGATGCGTGGTAAAACACTTAGAATTCGAAACAGATGACGGAGAGACTTTAAACAAAAATTTGTAACTCTCGTCATTACACGACTCGTCGAAAAGCGGCGTCACATCGGATTTAAGGTCCGAGCAGTGGGAAGCACGTTGAACGGAGGAAAAACGCGTGCGGAACAACCTACGCGAGTAGAACAGGCAGTGCCACGAGCTTGAGGCATCCTTTAATTAAATAAAAAAGGTTTCGGTTCACGAGACGTAGTCCCGTCGGAAAGTTTTCCGTCGACAATCGAATTTTCCGTAGAGAAATGGATTAAGTAATTCGAGGGTGAGAAATTCAAAATCAATATTCCTTCCCCACACTTTCTATTGTTAAATCGAAAATTATTATCCTCCAGCTTGGAATGATTCTTCGTATCGGGTTACTAATTACGCTATTTCATCGATGTTTATCCAGAGAAAATGATTTTTTCTGTGCAAGCCCAAGCTGAGAAATATTTTCTTGTAGCCAGGCTGCAATAAAACAGCAAGAAAAAACAATTACGTATTACGAACATGGTCCTTCGAAGATAAGTAGCAAATTATTTATGCTACCGGGAAAAATGTCTATTTCGAGCGGCATAATTGTTTATCTCCGTAAAACTAGACATCGTTTAGCATACTAGCCCGACCTGCCCTTCAATTTACTCGTATATTATTTCGTAGAAAATAATCGTCGTTCGATCTGTCGAATTGAGAGCGTCGCGCGCCAAAAGGTCACGAAAATTCGTTCAATTATCGCCAACTCCGTGTCAAGCTTCGTACGAGTCAGACGAAAGTTTATCGATTTTAATAAATATCCGAGTTTGAGCATCGAGAAAATACGATTTTGCATGCAAGTCCAAGGACTGGAACTGGACTGGTTGTCGAAACTGGATAGATTTTGTTTACTTCCTGTCGATTATTCGTGTACTAAGAAATGTGAGATACCATTATGAAATTTTTTAGTCTAGGCAACAAGAGGCAGTTCGAGACCTCGTGCTCGTACACACGAAAAACCGAAACGTTTCAATATAAATAGTTCATAAAACACTGAAACAGCATTTGTTCAATTGAGGGATAGGCAATATTTTTTTATATCTACTAAATGTCGAAATTTTATTATAACATCTCTGATGACATTTCACCTTTCAGTTACGAAAAGTTTACCATCTTCGTTTCTAGATGCATAGTGTAATGCAGTTTGAACAGCACATTGCGTTCTCGTATACGGTTCTGTTCTGCACGAGACGAGATGCATAAATGCCTACGGATTTTTTTATTTCATCTCACTGATGTAAATTTCCCACACCCGCCGGGCCCGAACTATTTCTTAATCAAGAATTAAAAAATATTTTCCATGCGCATCTGGACTAGTTATTGAGAGTTGTACCAATATTCGGTGCTCCTACAATTATACCAGGAAGATTCCACGACGTTTAAAAATATGTTTATGTATTAAATAAATGCACTGTGCTATTCTCTTTGCTTTAATAGGATTACTTTTATTTAAATCTACGCGATTACAATTATCGACATACTGAATCCGTATCTATTACACGCCTAACAAGAGGATAGGTGAATATACTCAATAATAGTAGGCTCCAAGGCAGACTATATCTCCGAACAGCGTTCACTGTCACGATTTATCCTCGTTGTCTTGGAATTATTTTATCATTCGACAATCAACGTCAGTCAGAGCGCCGACTGTAGAGAAAAGTGAGGCAAAAAGAGGTACATTTCCACCTCCCTATTTATGATATTTGACAATATGATTACTCGTCGAGAAGCTGCGTTTATGTAAGACCCGTTACAATTAAATTACGCTTGTAATATATTTTCAAATTATTCAATTCTTTCAATTCTACCCGGCAGACCGTTCCCCCGTATTGCCCCACCCTTCTCGCCACATATCTATTAATAAAGTAACTTTAATTTGTCATTCGCTTTATATTAACATTATATAAATCAAAATAATGTGATAGTTGTAACAAAAGAGGGAGAAAAGAAAAATCAGATAAACTGGGCAAAGCGCATACGAGAGCGAAAGATCGTTTACGATTTGTCTCGCAGTCGGGTCACCTTACCGTCGTATATTTATGCGGCTAAATATTGTGTGTGTGTGTGTGTGTGTGTGTGTGTGTGTGTGTGTGTGTGTGTGTGTGTGTGTGTGTGTGTGTGTGTGTGTGTGTGTGTGTGTGTTTGTTCTTATATTACGTTATGTTATAGTATTTCGCATCATCATTCGTTCAAATCGTGTTTATTTCTTGTCTGGATGATTAATTTTTTTTCCTTGTCACGCTCGGCGTGTGATCGTGCGCGGAAATTTCGCTGCAATATATATATATTTGAACGGTTGCGCGCGAGATTTAAAGCAATGTTATTTCCAGCGTGAGCTATCAAACTCGGGACTCCGCTCGGCAGCTTACGCTAATATATCTAATATGTTTACTTATTTTTAAAAGACGTTAGAATTAAGGTGTCATGTGAATGAATTATCATCTCGGCAGGATGTCGATTATGATAATACCTGAATCGGACTACTTGGACGCCAAAAACATGATCAGCCTGAAATACAAACGGGTGCATCGATTATTCACGATCGATGGAGTGTTCTCGTAAGGAGAGACAGTAATATTACGCAATATACTGACCGGAAACTGATAGCTTTCGCGGCCAAAAGTCTATTGCACTCGGCGGTATCGGGCAGCGGTAGTGGTAAATATAGGCTCTCGTTTTCTTGCTCGGTAAAATCAAATCTGTGGATTCGAGGCTGGACTTTCATGTCACCGAACGGTCCCTTCAGGATCAAGTAGTGAAGAGGCAATGGGTAAGTCGTTTTCGTCTTCAATATAAGCTGTGCATAAAAACAAAAAACAAAAAAAAAAACCCGTCGATACATTCTCATATCGAATTAATTTGAATTATATACAATGTGTTTTTGAACAAATATAAGAAAATACTTGATAGGTCATATCACGCTCGGAACTCTGCGTAGGATCGCGTTGGCTGTTGTTGATCCTAGCTTTAACGACCCACTGATTATTGAAAGCTGTGAAGCGCGATGTTTCGTAGAATATTTTGTGAACGAACTCGTCGGTCCGATAGGGCTTCATCTGCAGATCTATAACGAGAGATACAAAATCGCATTTTATTGTTGTTTTTTCAAGGGGGGTGGGGGGCACGATTTAAGATGAACAATCACGACTCATATATACAGACCGTTGAATGTTATCTTTTCGTACGACAGAAGATCGAACACGTTGTCGTACAGTCGGCGTTCCTCCAACGTTCTCGCGTCAATATCCCTGAGTGCTTCCATCACGTCTGCACCCGTGCGATGAGGATGGACGCAGTGAGCCTCGTGCTCCGGACCTTCGTGATTCGGTCCTCGCCAAGGGCATCCGATTCTGCTGTACTTGCAGCTCGATATTCTAAACATAAAAAATAATCGATAGATTAAATAATTCATTACATTATTACGATATAAATTAGTTTTAGATTTTTGTAAACAAAAAAGTCGTTTCACCTCTCATCGCACATCGAGTCCTCGTGCCGTTCGAGCGAGTTTCGTGGAAACTCCTTGGCGCAGAATTGACATTCGGCAGGCAACTCAGAAACGGCCTTCTCGACGGCGAGGTTCCGCGACGCCGATGTCTTGCTTATCTCGATCCTGCAGTTTGGACATGTCGCCTGCTCGTCTCGCAATCTGGCGTCAGCGAGAACGTGCGTGAAGCAACCAGCGCACATCAAGTGTCCATTCGTACACTGTAAACACCATTTCGACAATATGTCTTTATTAACCAATTTCTTTAAACTTTATTGAGAGTGCGCTACGATTCCGGTAACGACGCTTTATTTATTTATTTTTTTCTACATGGCGTATTTCCACGAGCAACGAACATATATAATGTTAGAGCACTTGTATTAGTACGATTATGAGAGATTCTTTTTCATATCGGTGTCTTCGAATGAATATAATCCTAACATTATCCAAACTATGTAGTCATACATATTACCATGATTCGATGTTTTTTTTATAATCTGAAACACAAAATCGTATGGGGACTATTAATAGTTGATAAAAAAATGTATAATCATTTTTAACAATATATTTCATTATTTCCTGAGTGAGAATGACGAGGCGACGCAGACGGGAGGATGTGAAAGTTTAGGACACAATATTTGCGGTAGTAAACACGGGACGTGTAGTCAGGGAACAGATTTAAAAGATCTCATTACCTTTAATCTCGTTTATTTTTATCTAAAAAGAGCATATATTGATATATATATGTATAAGTATATATATGAATATAATTATATATATATATATATATATATATATATATATAATGATTTGTTGTTTTTTCTTGTTCACTTTTTTACATGTTAAATACAGATTTTTCTTTTGTTGGAGCTTCACTTTCTCTCTCACTCTCACGCCCATTATAATTAAACTGCGACAAATATAACTAAATCAATATCGTCGTTATAAATTTTCAAAGACACAATCTCACGTTTACTACGGCACACTGATGAATTACTTTGGCGTGTAGTGTTCATCTGCCTCGTTGTTTAATACTTCATAATTTTGACTCTTAAATTAATAAAACACAATATCTCGTTATAAATGGAGTAAAGATAAACGCATTATTACATTAGGGATCAGCTACAAAAGTGTATGTTAAACCGAAACGTTATTATACTGTCGTGCACAAAATTCAATTATTCAGAGATTTATTTTTAATTAAAATGCCAATGAAAAATAATGATAATAAGATAATAATGTGCTTTAATGATGAATGCCAGATGAATTTTTTTTTAAATATGAAATATTGAGAAAACCTAGATGAAAATTGGGATATTGGTCAAAGGTATATACGGCGCGCATATCGAACCAGTTATTACTTTTTTTCTTTCATAACACTTGATCGATACGAAAACTGCTTTCTATGAATTTTCATATAAAAAGAAAACTTTGATCCGATCAACTATGTCATGGCGCTTAAGATTATCTACAGAGGTCCCCATCGAACCGGCTCCCTAGACTTATCTCTGAAACGTGCAGAAGTGCACATTAACGTGAATCATCCTGATAATAGAAAGCAAACATCGTTAGTTTTGCTGCGTCAAAATTCGTATGCAATCGACAGGGATTGTGGGGGAAGGAGAGATCTTTCTTTATTGAAAGCCTGAGACACAT